>CAAE01001693.1:0-10980 GCA_000180735.1 Tetraodon nigroviridis | reverse complement strand
TGAACATCACCACCACCATCACCAGATTGGTGAACGTCACCACCACCATCACCACCAGACTGGTTAACGTCACCACCACCATCATCACCAGACTGGTTAACGTCACCACCATCATCACCAGACTGGTTAACGTCACCACCACCATCACCACCAGACTGGTGAATGTCACCACCACCATCATCACCAGACTGGTTAACGTCACCACCACCACCACCACCACCAGACTGGTGAACATCACCACCACCATCATCACCAGACTGGTGAACATCACCACGACCATCACCACTAGACTGGTGAACGTCACCACCACCATCATCACCAGACTGGTTAACGTCACCACCACCATCACCACCAGACTGGTTAACATCACCACCACCATCATCACCAGACTGGTGAACATCACCACGACCATCACCACTAGACTGGTGAACGTCACCACCACCATCATCACCAGACTGGTGAACGTCACCACCACCATCACCACCAGACTGGTGAACGTCACCACCACCATAACCACCAGACTGGTGAACGTCACCACCACCATCATCACCAGACTGGTTAACGTCACCACCACCACCATCACCAGACTGGTGAACATCACCACCACCACCAGACTGGTGAACATCACCACGACCATCACCACTAGACTGGTGAACGTCACCACCACCATCATCACCAGACTGGTTAATGTCACCACCACCACCATCACCAGACTGGTGAACATCACCACCACCACCACCAGACTGGTGAACGTCACCACCACCACCACCACCAGACTGGTGAACGTCACCAGTCTGCAAATGTAGCAACTTGTCTGGACCTTTTAAGTGTCTCACTAAGCTGTGTGTTTATTAGCATAAATGTTCTTCTAAAGGTCCTTACAGGTTATGCAAAACAACAAAAGTATCGTCATCAGTCAAACAGGAACCTTTACATGTCAACGTGGTATTTTCAGTCATATTTAGGTTCTTTTCACACATGGAGACTTGCTGGTAATAACGGGTGTCGTTTCCCCCTGATTAAATTCCACCTTTAGAACTTCTCCTGAAATGGTGTGTTTGTGTTCAGGATGATTTAGCAGCTTTGTTTAAATCTAGAACAGCCCAGCAAACACAGACCTCGGAAGGTTCATCTTAGACCTGGCCCTGACATGCGGGCTGAGTGTTTGCAGAGCCGTGGGCGCGGGTGGACCTACTCACCGCTGTCTTTGCTCCCTGGTGCCTGGACGGGGCCCCGTCCAGCGTCCATCAGCAGCCAGCCTGATGGACTGTCCACAACCGGGCGGACCAGCGTCTGCAGCAGCCCAGCGGAGTCTTCAGGTCAGAGCCGAAGCTGCAGATCGTCCACAGACGCCTCTCTCTGCTGTCAGGGCCAGATTAGCCTGGCATCTGCGGGGGGGGGCGTTGCCTGCACCTGTGCCCCACTGTTTGGACCCGTGTCCCACGTTACCACGAGTGGGAGTTCTCTCAGCAGCCTCAGAGCCCTCAGGCTGGCCCTGTCCCTGTCCCTGACCCTGTCCCTGTCCCTGACCCTGTGACTGACCCTGACCCTGACCCTGACCCTGTCCCTGACCCTGATCCTACCCCTGACCCTGACCCTGTCCCTGGTCCCGACCTTTCCAGAGTTTCTGCTAATGAACATTTGGAGGGTTAGATGGATTCATGGAGTTTCTGTTTCCGATCAACTTCACCTTCTTCCCGTCTTTTTCCCCTAATGCTAACGGGATCTACACTGACCCTGTCCCTGTCCCTGTCCCTGTCCCTGTCCCTGACCCTGACCCTGACCCTGACCCTGAGCCTGACACTGACCCTGACCCTGGCCCTGTCCCTGACCCTGACCCTGACCCTGACACTGACCCTGGCCCTGTCCCTGACCCTGACCCTGACCCTGACCCTGACCCTGACCCTGACCCTGACACTGACCCTGACCCTGGCCCTGTCCCTGACCCTGACCCTGTGACTGACCCTGACCCTGGCCCTGTCCCTGTCCCTGGCCCTGGCCCTGTCCCTGTCCCTGACCCTGACCCTGACCCTGACCCTGACCCTGACCCTGACACTGACCCTAACCCTGGCCCTGGCCCTGGCCCTGACCCTGACCCTGACCCTGACCCTGGCCCTGTCCCTGACCCTGTGACTGACCCTGACCCTGACCCTGACCCTGTCCCTGACCCTGATCCTACCCCTGACCCTGACCCTGTCCCTGGTCCCGACCTTTCCAGAGTTTCTGCTAATGAACATTTGGAGGGTTAGATGGATTCATGGAGTTTCTGTTTCGGATCAACTTCACCTTCTTCCCGTCTTTTTCCCTAAATGCTAACGGGATCTCCTCGTCTTTGTTTATTGTCTGGATGTTTTGGTTTTTAAAGGTGTGAAACCCAAACTCATTGGCTATTTAGTCCAAACAAAGTGTGTATTCGTTTTGTTTCTAATGACCAGAAGTAAACCACGTTCCACTGGATCCACACACACACACATGTGTGCACACACACACATTTTACACAGCTGTTCTCAATGTCATTCTGTGAAACAGCTATTAAAATATTTCCTCATGCCTCCCTTTGCAACACTAATACCAATATCTGAGCCGGAGGTGAGCGAGCCTGCTCTTACTGGCTGTTTCCAGTCATGTCGCAGGCTTATGGACAACTGCTTTGGCAAGTGTGGAAAGCAGCCTTTAAATCAGCCGGCGAGTGACGCTTCACCCTGCTGCTCGTTTAAAAATAGAGCCGCAGATTTGCGGTAATGAGCTGAACCACTGTGGACATTGAGTTCCAGGCCAGGAGACAATGTCTCTGGTCCCGAAGACAGATGTGTCCCCACTCAAGGGACACAAACCGCCGCAACAAATGTGATCACCAGTCAACCAGTCAGCTGCCTTTTGAGGCTGAAGTGTGTGTAAGTTTGAGTCTGTCTACCTGTCTGTAACACACACATCTATTCTGATGCTGGACAGAATACCTGCTGGTGAATGCGCGCACACACACACACACACACACACACACGCGCGTGGTTAGAGTCCAGTGGGTCCAAATATAGAAAGGCTCTGGAAGGGCCGGAGCTCCGAGGTCTCCAGCAGAGCCCTGCTGATGGACAGAGTGTGTGAGGACACCATGCTAACATCTGCTCTCACATTCACTTGCCACTTCTGTTGAACCACACAAGCTAGCTATGTGTGTGTGTGTGTGTGTGTGTGTGTGTGTGTGTGTGTGTTTAAATATATATATAGAAATATGTCTGTTCCTCCTCCAAGCTCGGGTCCAGAGGCCTCAGCGTTTGAGCCTCAATTCCAGGGTTCTACTTGACCTTTGGGGTCAAGGGGTCATGGCCCCAGGTGCCCGAGGACCCCGGGGACCAGTGTTGTCCTCACTCCTCTCGTCCTCTCCAGCTGCTGCCTCAGACTCTGGTTTCTCCCCTCCTCTCCTCCTCTTCTCCAGGTTGCTGTGGTTGGGGACGGCCCCCTCCACCACCCCAGCCCTCCTGTCCACTTTGTCCAGCACCACCAAGGTGTCCGCCTGGTTCTCCACCACCTGCCTGTCGGTGTGTCTGGAAGTCCAGGATCTTAGCTGCGTCTCGGCGGCTCCCAGGGCTGGAGCGGCTTCTTCAGCAAGTCTTTGGGTCCTGAAACCAGCCCAGCTCTGGTAGGAGGCACCGCTGTGCTTCTGTGTCCACTGTGTGATACAGCGATACAGACGACACACAGCCGCCCGTAGGAGATGCTGCCCGCTAGGCTAGGCTAGGCTAGGCTAACAGGCCAAAGGTTGAGAAGAAAGCTGAAGCTACACTGTCGGTAGAAACCAAAGGAAACAACTTCAACTTGTCTTTTCTGGAGCGAGTCTGTGTCTCCGTCTCTGCTCGTGTGCACGTGGGTGGTGTTTTTGCTGATGCGGTTCTTCCTCTAGCTGAGCGGATGAAGGGAAATTAGCCTGGACCGCCGTCCTGCCCCCCAACACGCTTTGATCTGTTTGGACAGCTCCAGTGAACCCTGCTCGGTTCTCACTTCCTGCTTCTGACTCAGCTCCTCTCTGAGAGCTTCTACCAGACACTCAAGCAGATGTTCATTTGTGTCAGGAAGGTGCTGAATCCAAACCTTCCAGGATACCTGGAGAACTTCCGCTCACAGTCTGCAGGCGGAGACAGGGTTTCCATGGAGATCCAGCAGATGCAGGCGGGCCAGACTTTTGATTTTCTTACATGACTCGGAAACAAATAAAGGTTCCCGTTGTTCTGAAATATGTCCTGATGTTTCTTTGATCTCTCCTTGTGGAGGTGGAACCAGGAGATAGTCTTTCAGTCTTGTCACATGACACTCCGCAAAAAACAACCTGTTGGGGGAATTTTTCACTGACAAGCGTGGAAAGTGTAGGAGCCATTTGATTGTGTTATTGTGTGTTTTCTTGTGTGTTTGATTGGTTGTTGCTACGCTGATCGTCAAGGAAATAAGGAGACGAGGAAACGAGGACCTCAGAGATGAAAGCGAAGGAGCTGACCAACCTGTGATCAAAGGAGTCTTTCAGGACCCAGAGACCAGGTTGATGGTGACGGCCGTCCCTGCGGGACCAACCAGTGTGCAGAACAAAGCCTGATGAAGACGCTTTGTTCTTTCGTGTTCTGGAGCACGTTGATGGCGTTTCCTCCACGTAGGGTGGAGATATTTATGGAACTAGGTCACGCGCTCGGAGACTTCAGAGATTCAATCTGAGCCGTGCCGGGAATATGGAGCAACCGATGGGGCCTAGGCCACACCCACAGCCACACCCACAGCCGTACCCTGGCCCGCTGGCTCCAGAGCTAACTCCCAGCACCTCGGAGAACCACCAGCTACCATCATGAGTTGATGTTTGATTCACCCTCAGGCCAACATCTACTGCAGATTCTCTGGATTTGTGTCCCAGTTGGACGGTGTCATATAAAATATTTTTCTCTTGTCCATCGTTCCCTGGAACATCGCGTTTACACGCTGTACTCCATATTCTAGATTGTGTTTTGAAAAACTGGATATTTTTCTAGTTTGGTGCCGTCTGAGCAACCTAGCTGTGGTCATAGAGGCGTAGTCACTGAGCATGTTCCTTCTCCTCTAACCTAATGAGAACATTATCTAACTAATAGACATCGCCCTTCTTTACTTTCACTGTGTTGCTAAAGAACAGACGGCCGGAGGAATGCCTGGGTAAACGTGTGTGTTTCATCTCAAATGTTCTAGCAATGAGACCTCCTAGTCTCAAAGGTCCAGGATGTAGCGTAGCTACTTGTTGCTCATCGGCTGCACTGAGAGCAGCTGTGGTGGAACCTCCAAACGTCACAGGGACGTATGGGTCAGAACCAGAACCACAGGGTTCTGCTGAGATAGAAGAAGACACCCCAGAGGATCAAAGAGAAAACTCTACTAGAACGTGGAGAAATTCCATTTTGACTCGGGACAACTCCCAGTAACGATGAGCCATGTGGGGAGAAGCTACCAGCCCCATAAACAGACTGGACATCCCATAGCTACTGATGTCATGGCAACACGTCTGACATTGGCCCCTCCCACTAGATGAAGGTTTGTTGGGTTCTGTCATCATCACATCCATTAGTGGATCCATGACCAGAACCTTGAACCAAGCATGAATCCAGAGAAGAGAAAAACACTCCAATTATCAATCAGATTAACCAATCAGATTAATGATCAGATTAATGATCAGATTAACCAATCAGATTAATGATCAGATTACCAATCAGATTAATAATCAGATTAATAATCAGAGTAACCAATCAGATTACCAATCAGATTACCAATCAGATTACCAATCAGATTAATAATCAGATTAACCAATCAGATTACCAATCAGATTATCAATCAGATTAATAATCATATTACCAATCCGATTAACCAATCAGATTACCAATCCGATTAACCAATCAGATTACCAATCAGATTACCAATCCGATTAACCAATCAGATTATCAATCTTCAGCCTCCAGTCTGGCATCCATGGAAACCAGAGCCAGAAGAAGAGCGTGAGCTTCAGCGTTCCTTCCCTCTTTCCTTCATGATCTCCTTTGCAGGCTTGGATGAAAAGGTGGATCCAGATCAAAGGAGGGGCTGCCGGCGCTCCTTTGTAATCCCGTTGTCACCGGGCCGACCAAACGGTTCAACGGTTCAACGCTGAAAAGAACGTTCGGAGTCTCGTACACAGAAAGGAAGGTCCCCGTGTGGCCCCACCGGCCGGGGCCCCTTCAGGTGGCTTCAGATTCCCTTTGAGGCCAATCCCGTCCCTCCCAGTCCTCCTCAGACCAGCGTCACCAGTAACGGGATGAGACGGATGTGGGGGCCACTACTGTGTGAGGAGAATGGAAGAGGAGGGTGGTGCTGCCCCTCCTCTGGCTCCGTCGCTTCCCTGCGGGGACATTTGGATTCTCCCGGAGGAAGAACGGACCCGCATCAGCTACGCAGAGACGGGCGGGGCTTGGGAGGAATTCTCAATAAACCAGGCAGATTAACGGGACATCAAAGCGCTTTACTGCCTGTTTTCTAACACAGAACAGTCCTGCAGAGCACCATAGGAATGGGGTCCTGCCTGAGGTTTCCTCCTGTTAGAACCCGCCGTCGCCAGGTTACTCAGACTGATCTTAGTCCCGTGAGGAGGGACTTTTCCTGCCCCTGCGCCTACCTGAGGGTTCCGGCTCTGGGTTTCTGCCTTTAGTCTGAACCTGAGCGGTTGAACCTGGGGTCCAGGCCCGGGTCAGAGCCCCATGGTGGCTCCGGGTCTGGGTTCTGGCTGGAGCCTCCTGAACATCAGCCAGGCCTGCAGGGTTTTGGTGCCAGGGCCCGGTTCTTGGACTTTGGGTTCAGGTTCAGGTTCAGGCTCAGGGGACCTCGGGGCAACTGTGTCCACCCTGACCCAGCAGAACCAAGGACCAAGACCTGGCTTCAGCCTGGAATCTGACGGATTCTGCTCATTTCTCTCTCTCTCTCTCTCTCTCTCTCACACACACACACACACACACAGATGGAGAAGTGTGGAGCCTGAGGAGCCTGTGTGTCTGATCCAAATGCAGTTAGACACAGAGACTGGGGGGGTCAGGCAGAGGTGGCCCCTTCTGGGGTTTTTAATCACTCCTTAACACCTCCCTCTCCCTCTCTCTCTCCCTCTCCCTCGAGTTCCTGACGGCGGAGCTGTCCCGACACGGGAAGGTGGTGTCCCCGATCAGGAAGGTCCTGTCGGGGTGCAGGTCCCCGCTCCTGAGACACGTCGTCTCCCACCGGAGACAGGTGTACATGCTGCTGAACCACCGCGAGGAGCTGGAGGTCCGCCTCCGGGTCCGGGTGGACGGCTTCGACTACCTGCTCTTCGTCTCCTCGGCGGCCATGAAGTGCTTCGGCTGCGGGGAGGAGGGACACATCATCAGGATGTGTCCACTGCGAGCCGACACTGACGCCGCCGCGGAGGAACCGGGTCGGAGCGGCGGGACCCCGGGGGGGTCCGGCGAGCTGCGCCGCCGCCGGCAGTAGCGAAGCCCCGCGCGGTGCCGCGGCAGACGGCGCCGGTGTTTCCCGTGACGGGACTAGTGTGGAGGAGGTTGGAGGTGGTCAGGAGGCACAGGCCAGTGAGGTGAGCCAGGGAAACAGGTGGAGAGACGGGGCAGACTGGAGGAGGACAGGTGAAGGAGCTGGAAAACAGTCAGGAAAGCGTGCAAACTGAGGCACAGGAAGGAATGGAGGAAGACGGCATGAGACGGACGGACGAGGGACAGAAGGACGAAACAGGCAAGGGACAAACCGGTGGCAAGGGCGAAGGAAACAGCAGCGGCCCACTGGTGGACACAGGGGGCGAGGGGCTGGCAGGAGGGAGTGAGGAGAGGATGGAGCAGGAGCCTGCTCTGCGCCCAAGAAACACAGGGGCAGCAAGCAGGAGGATGATGGCGGGATGAAGGTCAGCAGGCAGGAGGACAGAAGGGCAGAGTCGTCAGGGAGCGAGGACGAGGACTGCATGTCTGAGGACAGCAGCCTGTCCCACTCCCAGACCCCAGCCAGCCAGCCGGGCACCCAAGGGGGGAGGGGATACTCGGCAAAGATGATAAAAACCTTCCTCCAGGAGACCAAAAACATGAAAGGGGTCGTCCTGGAGAACTACTTCCCGAGCAAAGAAACCTTTTACAGGTCAGCAAAAAACCATCTAAAAAACAGAACGGAGGCCGACCTCACAGACCAGGAGGTCTTCAGACTGAAGAAGCTGGTTCTAAAAGTAAAAAGACAGATGCGGCTCTGCTAGTAAGGTCAGCAAAACGTGCACTTTGCTTTTATTTGGATTTTATACCGCTTTTAGGCTAACCTATATTTTAAACTCTCCGATGGCCAATTTTAGAGTGGGGAGTTTAAATGTGAACGGGGCCAGAGACGCCAGGAAGAGAACGGCCATTTATGAAATGGCAAGGCTAAAGAACATAGACGTTCTCTTCCTACAGGAAACCCACAGTAGTGAGGAGAACGAAGCCTGGTGGGACAGAGAGTGGCAGGGGCGCGTGTTCCTCAGCCACCACACGGCTGGCAGAGCTGGAGTGGCCATCCTGGTCTCCAGGGCCTTCGCTCCAGCCTCCGTCAGGGTGGAACACGTGGTCCCGGGGAGGTGTCTGCTGGTGGAGGCCGGCTTTGAGGGCTTTCATGTGGTTTTTATGAACGTCTACGCTCCCAATGGAATATTTTACCTAAAAGCGCATACAGGCATTTTAACTCAACTTTAGTATCCGACCACAGTTTTAAAGAGGCTTTAACGTTCTTTTGGTGCGGTTTTAGGAAGAGAAAGGATGAGGACCAGAGCCGTGGACTTTTACTCAGCATTATTCCGGAGTGAATACGAGGACAGCGGAGACCTCTTCAACGTCTTTTGCGACGGACTGCCGAAGGTGGTTGAGGAGACCAACATCAGTCTCCAGCGTCCGCTGTCCCTGCAGGAGCTGCACGCTGCCCTCCGGACAATGCAGAGCCGGAAGGCCCCGGGGATAGATGGACTGACGGCTGGCAATTTTACAAAGCTTTCTGGGATATTCTGGCTCCGGACCTGCTGGAGGTGTTAAACGAGAGCCTGGCCTCGGGAACGCTGCCTGTGTCCTGCAGGAGGGCCGTCATCGCCCTCCTACCCAAGAAAGGCAACCTGCAGGACATCAGGAACTGGCGCCCGGTGTCCCTCCTGTGCACGGATTACAAGATCCTCTCCAAGACGCTGGCGATCAGGCTGAGGGAAGCTATGGAGCAGGTCATCCACCGGGACCAGACCTACTGCGTGCCCAGCAGGACCATGGCAGACAACGTCTGCCTCATTCGGGACGTCCTGAGCCTCTCCAGTTCATTGGGAGTGAACGTCGGCTTGGTCGCACTAGACCAGGAAAAGGCTTTTGACCGTGTTGAACACCGGTTCCTCTGGAGGCTCCTGGAGGGGTTCGGCTTCAGCACAGGCTTCATCACCAGGATCCAGGTAATGTACAGTGAAATTGAGAGTGTCCTGAAGGTCAACGGCAGCTTGTGTGCTCCTTTTAGGGTGCGGAGAGGTGTCCAGCAGGGCTGCGCCCTGTCGGGGATGCTCTACGCACTCTCCCTGGAACCCCTCCTACACAGGCTACGGTCAACGGTCCGAGGGCTGGTTTTACCTGGTTTTAACAAAAGCGTGGTTTTATTGGCTTACGCCGACGACCTGGTGGTCTTCGTCAGACACCAGGAGGATGCGGACGCACTGTCAGACGCCACCAACCAGTTTTGTAGAATATCGGCCGCAAGAGTGAACTGGGCGAAGAGCGAGGCCCTCGCACTAGGCGAGTGGTCAGGTGGCCCCCCAGTACTCCCCGACAGGCTGACCTGGAGGACGGACGGCCTGAAATACCTGGGCATCTACCTGGGCAGCGAGAACGTTGAACAAAAGAACTGGGAGAACATAATGGAGAGGATCAAGGGGAAACTGGAGAAATGGAGGTGGATCCACTCCCAGATGTCATACAGAGGAAGAGTGCTGGTTTTAAACAATCTGGTGGCCTCACTGCTCTGGCACCGGCTCACCTGTGTGGAACCCCCATCCGGGCTGCTTGACCAGATCCAAGCGGAAACGGTTAATTTTTTTTGGGATGGGCTCCACTGGGTTCCACGGGCGGTGTTGTTTTTACCTTGTGACGAGGGGGGCCAGGGCCTGGTCCACCTGGCCAGCAGAGCTGCCACCCTGAGGATTCGGTTCGCCCAGCGGTTTTTAACGGGACCTCCAGATTTGGTCTGGAAGGAGGCGGCCAAGTGCGTTTTTAGGCAGGTCAACGGGCTGGGACTGGATGAGGCTCTGTTTTTAACCGATTTTAGGTCTTTATCAACAGGCGTGTCAAGTTCCACAGACCGGACCCAAAAGTGCGGAGCAGAACACACCCAGACGGTAGCTCAATTTCACGAAGGTTTTATTCACAACAGAAAACTCAATTACGAGGAAACAAAACTAAACAGACGGCGCTCCAACGGAGGGAATTAACTACGGAACCCAAAATACTCACGCGGAGAAAAAACACGGAGAAACTCAGTCCAAACGCAAAACGCTCCGAACGGGAGGAAAGACTAATTAACAAAAAACACTCCAGACGGGAGGGAAAGAACAGTTAAACAAAAAACGCTCCAACGGAGGAAAAGCACAGTCCGACGACAAGGTTCGCGAGAACGGGGAGTACAGTCCACGGTGCCGCCCGGGATGTGCTGGGCGCGCAGGTCGAGCACAAGGTCCCTTCCGCTGGGGTGAGGCGACCTCGGGAGACAGAACACGGGGTTAGCTGACACAGAGAACCAAGCCAGGAAATCCAACGAGCGAGACAGGGAGTCAAAACCATCCACCAGGCTCAATAGTCCGACAACCGGGGCCAGGTGACAATGCCTTAAATCAACTGCTGCTGATGAGGCACAGGTGTGCCTCAGCTGATGAGGCACACCGGAGCCTCTGGTCTGCGGAGAGAGGCTGGACATCGGCTGTGCCACCCTGCCGGG
>CAAE01001692.1:13053-29493 GCA_000180735.1 Tetraodon nigroviridis | reverse complement strand
CTGTTGCATGTTGAAGTTTATCTGTTTCCTACCTTGTTGAATCATTCTGAATAATTATTGATGAATTATTAATCATTAACAATCAGTGTCTTCACGTAGAATGTCATTAATATAAAATTAAAGGTGAACTGTGCAACTTTCTTCTTTCAGAAGTGTGTTATCAAAGTGGTAGCCCTTTGCATTACTCAGTGCCCTTGAAGTAGCTCTCAGTTTCAAAAAGGTTGGCGACCCCTGGTTTAGAGAATTACCGAGGATTTACAGGCAATAACAGAGCCCGAAATAGGGAAAATGAGCACAAAAGTAAAAA
This sequence comes from Tetraodon nigroviridis, assembly GCA_000180735.1. NCBI lineage: Eukaryota > Metazoa > Chordata > Actinopteri > Tetraodontiformes > Tetraodontidae > Tetraodon > Tetraodon nigroviridis. The sequence continues at coordinate 29,186 of CAAE01001692.1, read as the reverse complement.
GTAAAGGAGTGACTCGTCAGACAAAGAGGACTCCACTGTGGCAGAACTAGTGGGCCTTATTTAAATGTGTGTTGAGCCAAAATGGAGCCCAGCCAGCTCACGCTGACAGATTTGTGATAAAGCCGCGAGGCCCTGAGACGCGGCTGCGAGCCTCGGAGGCTGGCTGGCGCTGCAGCCTGGCAGCTGTTGATACGGGGATTTCCTGGCGGAGGGTGGCGGACTCGGACTGACGTCTATTAAAATGGCATTATGGAGGCTGAAAGAGGCGGGACGGCCTGTTTGAGCTGAGGAGCGGACGTGAGGAGGAGGAGGAGGATGAGGAGGAGAGCTTCAGATGAAAGGCGGCTGAGCTGACGTGGACGCTGCTCTGCTGCCTCTCCTTTGGGATTTCCCTCTGCAATCAAAGGACACTGATCCTGAAAAGAAGGGGCGGAATTCTCCCGAGGGAGAGGATGGAGAGGGAAGAGGGTCACGGATCAATCCCAAGGTCAGCCAGTCAACCGAGTTTAATTAGCTGGTATCGGGGATTCGTGCCTCAGCTCAGGCTGGACCGAGTGGAGGAATCTGACGTCCTTCCTCACTCAAAATAGGAGATCTGTGACCAAAGGCTACCCGAGGTCAGAGTCTGACCTTCTGGAGGAAGAGGACGATTCTCTGGACCATCTCGGCCCGCTGCTCCTCCAGGCTGAACAGGGTGCGCGGCGTGCGGATGAAGACCTTGGTCTTGCCGTAGGCCACGTCGTGGTCGAACCCACAGCCCTGCAGGAGCCTGCTCACCGCGTCCTTGTCTGAGGGCAGGTCGTGGTTGGGCCAGGTGAACTCGGAGATCATCTTATACCTGCAGGAGCGAGGCGAACGCGTCAGGTATCCTGTAAGATCCAACCTCCTGGTGGACGTTTAGATTCAAGCCTCAACACAACACAACTCATTTTCTTTGTCAGCGTGCTGCTGTGCTCATCTGTGTTCTCATCTTATTGATTAGAAAGTAAAAACAAAGACATGAAGGTGATAAAAGAAGTCGATTTTTTATGAAATGAATAATCAATGCTTCCTTTTTTATCTGGGGGAAACTGTAAAGCATCTTAGTAATTACTCAGCGGGCAGGAGCTTTAGCTCCTGGCCTGGCGCCATGGAAACCGCATCGTTTAATACATGAAAAAGGGGATTAATTATTGTGGAGCACCTGCAGCCCACCCAGTGGCCGTTGGGGGTCATTTTACACCCCCAAAAGTCTTTTAAGGGCAATAATTAAAGTGAAACATGAGACCTGTGATGCTTTTAAGCTCTTTTTTTTTCTTAAAAATGATGTCTATGATGTTCCTGCAGAGAAACTAGGGGTGGGCAATTATTTTCAAAATCCAGCTCGATGCGCTATGGACAGAGAAAATATTTTGAAGAGCCTGTAAATTGGTCCAACTGGAGATGGACAATGAAGCTCCAAATGATGTTTGGCCTTAGCATGCGAGTAACCAATCAAGCTAGCAAACTTCCCAATTTGGAGAAATGATTGGGAAGGCTCTGCGGGCCGGATAAAACAGTTAATGGAGCTACATTCGGCCCCCTGGCCACAGTTTGCCCACCTCTGAACAACAACACTGATGCTAAAGGTAATGGTGAACTGGAAGTGAAACGGTGAGGATGACCGGGCTGTGAGGGTGAATCTAGTCAGATTGAATAACGGAAAAATCCTCAATCGACAGTTTTTACCTCTGCAGGAAGCGGGGGTACGTCTGTCTGTAGGCGAAGCCAGCGCGTCGCACTCGGACGTTTTCCAGCAGCCCGAGGTACTCCACCTGATGGCGGCAGCGCTCCTCCTCAAAGAGCAGCGGGGATTTGACGTCGTTGGGCTTGATGCAGCGGACATAGTAGGGTTCCTGCAGGGGGCCACAGGCGCATCCAGGCGTTAACAACAACGGCGGGGAAGCTTTGAGCCCTGTTGCCAACTCCTCACCTTGCTAGCTAGGTTCTCTACCAGCGAGATCATGGAGTTTTTGAAGAGCGTCGCCGCCGTCAGAGGTCGTTTGGTGACCTCGGTGATGCTCAGTTTGCCCTCGGGCCACATGACCTTCATCACGGGGTTTGAACTGCATACAGAACCGAGCCAAGACAATTCAAACATGCGAATAAATCAGAAAGATTTCCACCGCGAAACAATCAGACACGCAAAATGACGTTTAACTCAGGAGCCAAACCGACTTCATCAAAGGTTAAAGGTGTATTTTCACCTGCGGATTTGTGTGTGTTTGTGTCACCTGTTGTACAAAAGTCTCTTGAAATCCTGGAACAGAGTGTCTTTGTTCTTGTCGATGAAGCCCACCACCGAGTACCTGTGAAAACAGCGTGGGGTGTGAAAGGGTCAGATAAAAACAGCTAGCTTAATATGAGTTCCCATGGTGAAGGTCCTTCACCATGGGAACAGGACGTAATTCTTCATCAGTCATTCATGATCACCACCGTTGTGTTAAAGCTACGCTCAAAACTTCTTTGGTAATTTCAAAACAAAACCACGTTAAAAGTGGTGGAACACACTCTCGCTAGCAAATCAAAACAGTGGCTATGACGCTAGCTAGCCAGCTTAATGGAGCCTCCATCCTGGTCTGTATTGATCAGTTAAAATGTTCTACGATTACCTCAAAGCAAAATAGTTTCTTAGACCCAACCACATCCTCATCACGTGTTCTTTTGTTAACTGTTGAAGATGCCGTTAGCCAACGGTGTTAAAATGGCGTGCTAATTTAAAATTAAAGGGCCACAGTGTGTATAAATGGCAGCTGTCTAAATATAGGCTCTGCAGGCTAATATGCACATTAATGTGTGCAGTTAGCGGCTAAGTGCTTCGCTCCGAAAGAGGCTCGAGGATCAATCCTGCCTCCCCCGGGGAGAGGGGATGGGGGAGGCACTCAGCCCTCACAAATGGGACTCCGTGTGTTTCCATCAGGTCATTTGGACAGTTTTCAAGTGTAATTCATGAATTTAAATGACCTTTTAACCCCTTATCAATTACCAATGCGGTATTTTTTGAATTTCCAACTCATTTTGAACACGCGTCTCTAAGGATTTAATTATTGTTTTCTATTAAATGTTCCAACTCACTCACTACTGTTCCACAACTACTGAATGAACAGACACAGGGCAGCAATGGGTTGGTAAATATTTTATCCAGTGGGCTTCATTTCATTTCAGAAACTTTTTAGCATAAATATGTAAAAATGTACAAATGTGGAAAAAGAGGATGAGTCGCGAGTGAGAGCTCCTGATGAATAAAAGAGGGCTGGGATACTCACACCACGTCGCCGGCGTAGTGCCTGAGCCGAAAGTCTCTGTCAAACTCCAAACTCTTGTCTGTGGGCGAGAGCTGCAGAGACAGGACACATGACCCAGAATGCACCAGCACCAGAGGATCCCTGGTCTGAGGAGCAACCTGGGCCAGGGCTAAAAGGTCGTTATGAGCAGGAGGAGGGGGTCAAGAAAAGAACCCACTGGTGGACCCACCCCAGCAGCATCCACACTGGTGTTTTAGAAGAACCTCCGCTGATTCACACAACATCCAGGGCAGAGGAGGACCCACTGTCCTCTCTCCCTTGTTCATAAATCTGGGAAAGCTTCTGATGCGGGAACGTCAGAGTGAATCTGATCTTAGAGATGAAAAGAATGAAGACAGCTAAGGAGGAGGAGGAGGATGTAGGTTAGCCAGCAGAGAGAAGCCTGAATGGAAGCGCAGCAAGCGTTGTCACATCCTGGCAGCAGCCTGTGAGGAGGACTCCAGGCTCCTCTGGAGGTTCCTCACAGCCTGGAGGATCACTCTTCATAATCTGACCGCAGATGACCCCAAGAAGACCAATTATGAGTTAATTATCCCACATCTGCTGACTGATAAGAGTCTGCTGCAGAAGCCGGGCTGACTGCAATACTGGTTCTGGGACATCGGGATCAGTGTGTACCGCACAGATAACCACCCTGATATTAAAGCTCAACCAGACAAAATAATGGAAATTAACCAAATTACTTGTGTGTCATTCATCTGCAATCTAAAATGCCGGTTTTGGCGACACCTAGTGGTGAGGATGTGTACTGCGAACCGCACAGACTAGATTCCTCCTCGTCCCTTCGCCTCCTTCAGCTAATGAACAGCCTTGCTTTTGTGCTTTGCCTCAGCAGAACACTGACATATGCTCCCACACACAAACACGCTTCCCAGCTGATCAGGACGCCAATAGCTGCGCACGCCACGTGCTCCACTCCACGATATTAGCTGAGAATCTGCGTGGGCCTGTGGACAAGGATGCCAAAACAACAAAGCACAGGAGGGAAAGATTAAATTTATCCATTTCCTAATGGCATGACTGATCTTCCGCTGATCTCATGCTCTTCCACTCATGTTCAGAACCATTCTTAGTGGACAGCAGGAGCGGAACACGTGAGTGCTGGCAGGAGCGTGAGAATATCAGCACAGATCTGATCTCCGGCTCATCCCTGGCTGATCTCTCAGCGAGGAGGCGCTCGCACATGCTGAGGACCATTCATCTGATCAGAATGGCTTCAAGAAATGATCTTTAAAGCCTGTGCACCTTTATAAGCTGTCAGTCAGGACACGTTTGTTAGCAAAATTGTTAAAAAAAACTCAAATACGCCGTGGTGTCTCTGTCGCCCTCTGGCGGTTAGGCGCAGTCATTAAAGTCAATCAGATAAAATTAGTGTTTGATGTTTTTTACTGTTGGAAAAGTTTTTTTATTCCTTTTATTTCACAGAAAGTAGAAACGCAGGTATCAAGCTGCCTAAAAAACCGATTAAACCTTAAATGATCTGCAGTGATGTGAGGTGTGATTGATGATTGAATTCAGTCACGTCACACAGAATCTGTCCCAATTATCACCAAGGAAAAATCTGCATCCTCTAGACGTGTAAAACAGCTGATCACACGCTCCCTGCTCACTAAATTAGCACCCTCCAAATGTCATAGGAGTGCTGTTATCGCTCTCTCTGCAAGCGAGCGCATTAATAAACAATCTTATTGGACACAGCAGCTTTAGGGGTCCTTTGGGGCCATTAATCAGCCTCAGAATGAATCATCCAAGTGTTTTTCAATCATTTCTCAATACACGCAGGTTCACCAGAAGGAACAGAATCTAATGTTCTTCAAACAACCCCCAGCCAACAGTGACGCACAAGAAAACACCAGAAAACGGGATGTTACGGAGGGTTAAAAGGTGGAAGATGTAGACATTAAGGCTAATATTTCTACTAATATTTAGCCTAATGGGAAACCAGGGAGAGTTCAGCATTTAATTCATTAACTGTGCTTGTCTGTGTCTGAGGACATTTAAAAACACAACACAGAATTAAACCTTAATAAAATCAAGACAGGGACAAAGACACTTTAGCTTTCGTATCTTTTAATTTGATGCATGGCGCCTGTTTTTCTTCCCTTAAAGTACCCTTGAGATCGACTAAAGCCCCCACAATCTGCTTCTTGGGAAAACTCTATTATGTAGATGTTGCCTGGCAACAGAACACAAGACATACACTAGACACAGAAAAGATTTCTGGCCAGAATGGATGGAATACAACATGGCGTCCACAGCTGGATCAGTGGGCAGCCGGTCAGACAGACGCTCATCCGCTCAGACCGCTGCTGATACCTCATCCCCTCATTCCACCACTTTTCTGTTTCTCTTTTCTAATAAATGTAAAAAAAAAAAAATCTTCCCCAATCCTGCGGTTCCATTGGCTGACAGTGACGTCACCGCTCAGCGTTGCGTCAAACTGAGAATTCTGCGAGCAGCAGCGACCCCTGGCGGCCAGAGGGCGAACAAACGCTCTGCAAACCTCAGGGAGGATGAACTACGTCACCTGCTGGTCACTCAGCATTACTGATATCTGAAATTTTTATTTTTGTCTTCTAAAATAACTCTCGAAAGGGTTTTATTTGGTCAGAATTTTCACTTGTAGAATAATGCGAATGTAGCAGATGCCCACTGTATGACTCCTACCTTGCGGCTGGTGAAGTGGGCGTGTTTGGACAGTTTTCCGTTGAGTCCCTGGAGGAAAACCTCATCTGTGACTTTACCAACATTCATACAGGCCTCATCCAGCACTGAGAAGATGCCTTTGTGCTGCTGCTCCACCAGGTCCACAATGATCTGGTTGTTGAAGTAGTCGATCTGCAAAGCGAGCAAGCAGACGCGGACGGATGAGCAGCTAAGTGAATTTCAGTAGGAAGAAGAATGTGGCACCTACGTGTTTCCAGGGGATGCCTTCTCGCTGGTACTCCTCCTGTTCCTGCTTCAGAACCAGCTGGATGAAGAGCTGCTGCAGCTTCTCGTTGCAGTAGTTGATGCAGAACTGTTCAAAGCTGCAGAAGAGTGTGTGATCATCATCATCTTCTTCTTCAGCGTTGGTAGGGACGTGTGTCTGAAATGGTGGCGTCGGCGCTGGTGCAAACCTGTTGTTCTGGAAGATCTCGAAACCGTAAATGTCCAGCACGCCGATGACCGTGTTCTTGCCGTGGACTCTGGCGTCGTAGTTCTTCACCTCGATGATGTCGTTGATGCGTCCGACGATCCAGCAGAACAGACGCTCGTACATGGCCTGAGGAAGAGAAGGAGAGATCAGCCCAACAAGCCCAGAGGAACAGTTCAAAGGTCACTTTTTGGGATCGCTGACCTTGGCCAGGGCGTCACGGCCGTAGCTGGCCTCCTGCGCCGTGTGCTGCTTCTCGATAACGTCCCGGCCCGTGGCCACGGTGCGGTAAAGCAGAGCCTTCTCCACGTTCTCCTCCTTGGTGGACAGCAGCTCCCTCATCACAGACACCAGCTTTTTGTTCTCTATCAAGGTCACGTCGCCATCCACCCCAAAGGTCAGAATTACCCTAAAAAAATATTCGGACCGTGGAAAGAGCTGCTTCATTGTTTAGCTGACATGAAATCACCGAAAAACCAACCTGAGGTGTGAAACTAGATGATGTCTGTGCATTTTTACTTCATGACGTTGTGATATTAGTGTTCCTGGAGTAGAAGCTAAGCTAGCATGCTAGCAGGCTAGCCTGAGCCTGGGAAGGTAACGCTGCTGTGGTCCCGGTTACTTGTCTAGGTGCTCTAAAATCCCCGAGGCTGTGGGTGGACTGGGAAGAACCAGGCTGGAGTTCTCCTGTGGACCTTTACCAGATGTAGGATGGTGGCCAGGATCTTGTAAACGGTCTGAATCTCGTCCCCCGTGAAGCCGATCACTTTCATGGCGTCGGCCACAGCTTTGAAGTCTGCCCCGTCATTGATGGACGACTGGAGCACAGAAGAGAACGTTTGTTAGCCAAAGGTCACGTCGAAGGACCCAAAAACGCTCCAGAAGGCTGGACTACCTTCATCTGGCCTCCCACTCGGATGTAGCTGTAAGCAGTCGGGTCCTTCTGGATGTGGAGAGAGCGTAGCAGAGAATCTGGAGCTCCTTTGATCAGCTACACACACACACACACACACACACACACACACACACACACAAATTCAGTCTCAGAAAGAGAAATGCAAGTGAAGTGGACAGGGGTCAGGTGTTGCCATGGTGATGCTGGATCATAACGGTACTAATTAGTCATCAGAAAGCGAAAACAAGCCGCAGCGAAAGAGGGAAATAAAACCTGTGTGTGAAACACACCATCTGAAAACATGGAAGCAACCACCGTGCACCACCTGTTCCCACGGAAACGAACCAGCGGGCGGTCACAGGTTTACCTGGTAGAAGGAATGAAAGCTCCTCTCTCCGTTCTGCTGGAAAATCACCCTGGACTGAGAGAAAAAGAGGAGAGGAGGGCGTCAGAAGCAGGCTGGGCTCGGAGGGACCAGCGGGCTCCAGCGTTACCTTCTCCAGCAGGTAGTTGTTGATGTGGCCCCCGATGGGATCCCCCTTGAAGTCGAAGTTGATGTCCATGTATTTGCCAAAGCGGCTGGAGTTGTCGTTGCGGTTGGTCTTGGCGTTCCCGAAGGCCTCCAGGACACAGTTGGATTTAAGCAGCATGTTTTTGACTCTGAGGAGGACGCGGAATACGAGAGGTCCGAACATGAGCGTTCCAGTGGGCCATTTTGGGGCCCGAATGTCTCCTAAATGAGATTAAAAGTGCTCTGCTGAAGCACATGCAGGTACCGGCGGATCCCTCACCTCTCCACCTCGGCCCTCTGGTTGGGATTGGTGATAGCAGCTATGTACTGCATGATATACTTGCTGGCTTCAGTCTTTCCTGCCCCACTTTCCCCTGAAAGGTAGAATCCGACATTAAAATCAGGTTAAAATGTGAGCTCTACGTTAGTTTGAAGCCAGTCCGGTGCGCTAATCTTTGTTTTTAGGACAAACAGATGGAGCCATAATGGATTCAAATGTCAGTTTCTGCTCTGACCACCAGAGGTCGCTTTACCTCAGGCGTCAAAGTAACCAAAACCGCTCAAAATGTAGGTTTAATAGAAGCAAAAGTCTCTTTTTAGCTAAATTAAATGTCTTATCTGAGTTTGAATAGGTGGAACATTCGGTAGAGAGGGTGGGGGTGGGGCGGGGGGGCCTGCCGTGTCACCTGAGATGACAATACAAGTGTCTTTGTTCCTCCTCTTCATGGCTTTGTAAGCGGCGTCGGCGATGGCGAAGAGGTGCGGCGGCCTCTCGTACAGCTCCCTGCCCTTGTACAGCTCGATGGTGTCGCGGCCGTAGATGTTCATGGCACGGTACGGGTTGACGGACACCACCACCTCCCCGATGTAGGTGTAGATTCTCCCCTTCTCAAACCTGACACACACGTGAAGAAACAGGAAGTTTTAGAGCGGAGGGTGGAAGTGTTCTGTGACGTTGTGTATGGATAAAAACCTCTGTTCTGGGTTTTTTAAACAAACTTATATAATATCGCTAAACACAGGCCATGGTTGGATGTCCACATCCATCCATGTCCCTCTCCGAAGAGGATGAACAGTCCTGTTTTCCTCTTTTACGAGGAAGATCTTTTCCTTCTCAGCTACCAAGCACATGAGAGGGTTGTTTGACTCTTGACCTTTGACCTTTGTCTCTCCGTCCCATCCTCCGTGATGGGTGACCAGTTTTGGGACATAATCTGACCCAAACTGTTTAGATTTTAGCTAAAGCTGTAGTTAAATTTACAGATTCCTTAAATTAAAAAGGTGACGTTGTAGTCTGCCGCAGCTAAGCTAACAAGCTAGCGCTTCCTCCAAGGGTGCTGCAGAACAGAGCCCATTGTGCCCCCTCCTCAGACGGGAGGCTGCCGTGTCACCGCTCCATTGTTCCAGCATCAATCCGGGGTCTTTGTCTAGCAGAGACGCGCACGAGAGCTGGGTCCCGTCACCATCGGAGGCCCTTCTGGCAGCATCATTCTCGTTTTCCACACGGACGCTAACAAAACAAATGATGGTCAGGATGAGCAACAACCACACACATCTGAGTCATCCTTTCACTGGAAACACTTCAGAGGAGGAAGAGTGTGTCGGTCGGGGCTGCACCCTCCATCTGTTACTTTTTCATTAAAAAGGATTTAAACAGACCAAGATTACGGAACGATCGGGTCACAATGGAGAAACTGTTTTTAGCACCAGAAAGGTTTTCAACGTTGACTAGAAATGAGGTTACGTAAGCGAGACGGGGCTGCTGAATCAGGCCCTGGATCTCCCGTCCAGCTGTGAAGGGAATCAGTCTGAGCCCGCCGTCGTCTTATCGACTTCCAAAACCAACCAGGATGCGTGAAAGCCGACCGACGAGGACGGAAACAGGAAGCAGGAGCTCAAATACCAACCAAGAAAGGTCAGCAACTGGGAGGTTGAAGTCAGGAGCTCGCTCCCGGTGGCTGTGGTTATAAGTTGCTCATGAAATTTAAGCTAATTTTTTAAAACATCCATCCAATCCATCAGGGACGAATACCAGCAACGAAATGAGATGAGAGGCAGCGTCACGAGTCCAGACGGTTTTCAAATAGCCAATCGGTGACAAAATAATCAACATCGGCTCATTTTACAAGCACAACCCTGCTAGCATGGTGGCACGAGCACAGTGAGCACAACATATGACATCACAGTGACTCACAGAAAAAGGGAATATTCCTACATCAAAACACCAGAGCTGTGAGACCATAAACACACACACACACACACACACACACACACACACACACACAATTATATGTGAATTACAGAGCGAGACCAAACAGAGCTGGCGTCTCTAATCTGGTCTGGGTGGGTCTTTGGATCGGTTAACTGGAGGAGTGTCACATGATTTACGACTCCCTCAAAATAACCATCAACCCAGGAGAGAGTAGTTGTTATAAACTTAGATTCTTCAGCGCGACAGCGCAACAAGAGGCGACTGAAAATTCCCCTAAATCTGATGGAAAATCAGCCATTCTGAATCTCGGAAGACTGAGCGGTTGTTTCCTGTTTTATTTTCTCCCGCCCGTGTTTACGCCCGTGGGCGCGGAGGTCCTGTTAGCCAGTCTGGGTCCCCCGTAGCCACGCCCGACTCAGAGGAACCGCTGGGACGTTGACGGAATGTAGGCAAAGCTGAACGATCCGGGTCCTTTCTGTGTGGAGCGCGGTGGCACGTGTGGTCGTCACCACGTGGACTTCAAGGTCATCTCAGGAATTATAAAAGCAGATAATCCACCTTAATCTGTTTCTGTTCCACTTTGCTCCCCCTATCGGTACGGTCTCATCCAGAGCTGGCCTGTGATTGGTGGAGAGAACAGGTGAAAGGAGCCTGCTCGGATCCCAAAGGTAAGGCCCAGCCACCGGCGCGCCACGCCCGTCACCGCCGGCACGGACCTCTTTGGCGGTCTGGTCGGTAGCACATCTGGGCTCGGCGTCACGGGATTTTCCAGCTGTTGTGTAAAGCCGCTTAAGTGCCAAACAGCAGCTCCCAGACAGCCTGCGGGAAAAGGGCGTGTGCACGTCGCGCGCTCGGGCCCGAACCCAGGAGACGAAATTTACCAGCAGCCGCCAAAAACGCTGAGTAATGCTGGGGCGCAAACGAGCTTACGTCACAAACACAACTTCCTCTCGCTCCGTTTGTCTTTAGGATGATTCCATTTCATCGACCCGTCTCAGCCTGTTACTGCGCCAGCGTCTGGCCCCGACGGCTGACTCAGAAAAGGGGCTTCAGTGGCCCATTTTGTGGTGCGCTGCACTTCCATAAAAGTCCCAAAAATGCAGCTATAAAGGTCTATAAAGCCCCAGACGCCCCCCCACCCGTCCCCACCTCCTCCTCCTGTTCCTACTTTTCCTGACGGCTGCTGGAGGCCAGTAATGACGTCAAAAACGGGGCAGACGTGAGGTTTTCATGCGAAACACCCCCCAAACCCTCCAGGCAGGCAGGTAGGCCAGCTCCTGAGGTGGCTCCCCAGATGTGTTGCACAGCTGGAGCCTTGAGCCGCACCCGTGCGTGAGCGTGTGGAGCTGTTCACATCGTCAGGGGTGACGGTGAGCTCTTCACCATGCACGATGGTGGTGCGGCTGCTCCACCCGTGCAGGCCGAAGGACACTCAGACAAAACGGGAGCCATGTGCAAACAGCCCAGGAGATCAAGTGGCAGGCCCTGCCCCACACACACACACACACACACACGTGCGCGGCCAAGCTGTTACCGTAACAGGAAAGGCAGAAGCCGTTTGCACACCAACACTGATGCAGGAGTGACAGCGGGCTGAGAAAGGGATGACGGGGGACGTGTGGAAGGAGAGAGCCAGACGCTGCTCAACCTGGTGTTCCAGGAAGACCCAGAAGAAGAACAGTGGCGAGCACAAAACCAGACAGAAAGGTGGAATTTACCATCAGAACAGACAGGGGAGGGAAGAACAGCTTTCTGTGTGTGTGTGTGTGTGTGTGTGTGTGTGTTCTGCTGTCCCTCCCCCACCCCGGCTCCAACCGGTGGACACAATGCACCATTGAGGTGCATCACACACCTGGGACACACACCAGGACAGGAGAAACAGGTGATTTTAGAGCGAGCGACGCAGAATGGAGGCGCGATCCAGCTGTGCTCCAGAGGCTGATCCCAGAGCAGCCTGCCAGCCGGCTGCTGCAAGGACGCTAGTGTGTTTCAGATTTCAGACGCTCCTGTGGAAAGTCTTGCGGCAAGACCGTACCTTTGGCTGCGGGGCTGCGGGAGGGCCTGCAAGCCATTTCAGGAGGAAGACCCTTCCCGTCTTCCTCAGGGAACGTGGGTCCGGAGTGACACCGGCACCAGGAAGTCCCATCAAGTTGGACTAAAAGCTAACCCGGTTCTGCTTTGCTGTGTTTGCTAACTGCAGCGCTGGTGTTAATTAGGTAACAAGCTAGCGCGCGAATGAGCAAAATGTTTTTATTTCCGTGTTTTTAGAAATGTTCCCTTGCAGGGACCAACCGCTCCCAACAGGACAAACTTTAATAAGCACCCTGGGTTTAAATATCCCTTTTGTGCTGCGAGTATGTGGCTGCGGCCGACTGGAGCGCTCTGCAAACGGACTTTGGTTTCATGACCAAAGCAAACACATGAAGTCATAACAAAAGCGCATGAAAGAGCCTCAGTGCTGCAGGACGGTTCCAGAAGGGCCCCGGGGAGGGAGGGAGGGCCTATCCAAGTGTACGAGGAACACACGACTTGGCTGGTTCAAAGTGTGTGAGCCCTAAAAGTCCCGCTGAAGATCTCAGAAACGGCAGCCGGTGTGTAATCGGTGACCTCCGGGGTTCTGGGACCGGGTTTCCTCTGTGCTGCTACTTTGCTGCCAAATGCATCGTTTATCTACCAGAGAATTCAAAGGTCAAGAGGAAAAGGTCTCGTTAATTCGCTGAATGGTAATGATCGCCAATCTGACGCCGCCACAGCTAGCACGTCGCATTTCCTCCACCTTCACTCTACCCAAGAGCGAGGACTCCTTCGGGATCCATCTGCAGGAAAGCATCAAACGCCAGCTGCGGATTCCGCGGAAACGCCGGCTTTCCTGCTCCTCCTTATTGGAGACTTCCCGTTCAGAGTCCTCTTTAAGGCCGACGGGCCGGTTCAAAGGTCAAAGCACTCGCAGACGAACCCACACGCGCCCTCACCACTCCTCTGCCATGGTTTGGATTCATTCTGGCCTCCGTAGGCGACTTATCGATGCTCCATCTGCTCCGCCCACCAGCGGAGGCCCCTTCAGGCTCACTTCCTCTTGGACAGCTTTCAGTCATTTGCACAAAAGGAACGTGGAGCCGCTCTGCAGCTCTGTTTGTTCCCGGATTCCAGGGACAAAACAACCTTTTAGTGGTTTATGTGCAACGGGAAGCGAATACAGTGGAGGTTCTGGTATCAGCCCGGTTCTACACCCCCAACCGCTGCTGGGTCAGTTACCTCCTCACAAACAAGACGACAGCTTCTTTCACCGTCTTCACGATGCTGAACCCAGCTTTGATCTTCCTGGCCACCGACTTGAGGACTTCAGACCGGACTGTTCTCCAGCAGACGAGCTCCAGACCGGGCATCGGCCGGGTCCTATTTAGGGGCTGGGAGGCCCCCTGGAAGAGGTCCCAGAGTTCAGGCTCAAGTCAAACACAGTCCATGTGAACGAGCGTGTGGCACCACCCCGGTGGGCTCACAAATCCTGAATCAGACAGGCTCTCCGGGACACTCCAGGAACCACTTGACACGGTAAAGTGAACGCTGGACCTCAGACCCTTCAACTGGACTTCGTCTGACCCCGCGGTGACCCAAACTGTCTGCTCGGACGAGCGTCCAAATCTGTGTGTCTTCTCCCAGGAGACAGGTGCTAAAGTAGGAGGCTGCACCCTGGAGGGCTGCGGAGAAGCAGACCCGCTTGTTTTGGAAAGCCATATCGGGACAAACGGAGACCACTGGACGCCTGGTGCCCTTTGGATCCCTGCTCCAAGCGGTCCGCTCCCACATGCACTCCCAAACAGCGGGGGGAAAAAAAGGCCTAAAGGAAGCCCTCCCTGCTGGTCACACCCTCCACAAATAACAATCTGCGCACGCTGTCGCGCTGGAGGGAAAACCAACCAAAAAACGGCAGAGTTGGGGAAAACAGCCGCTCCTGGCTATTTGTGCTGACTGCAGGAGCTACAGTACAAACCGCCAGGAACACTGCAGAGCAACACTGCTAACAAAAAACACATTAGCCCGAGTAGATGCAGAGCTAGTGCATCTAGCGTTAGCATGCCTGGTTTGCAGAACACCTCATTAGTCCATTAAAACACTCGACCAGCCATAAAAACATCAGAATATCGACGATGGAAGACAGACGTAGCTCTTTTCTGGCTGGTTACGGTACTCTTTACTTGTTCTGCAACAGCTGTTCAAGGAAAGAAGAAGCAGTCATTTTGGTGTTGGTAAACTGGGAAGTTTTCAACTGCAAGCCTTTGTTTTGAGCGGCAGAGAAGATAGAATTCCAGCCCACACATGCACCCGAACAGGATGCTTTAATGATTGCATCTGCACGCAGTCGCATTCACACAGGCCGCGCTCGTTCACACACCACAACCCAGGACACACACACACAGGCAGGTTGGACGTCTGACATGCAGTGTGTCAAATTACTGACACACAAAGTCAACAGTCCTGGAAGACACCTGGAGGACTCTCCGCCCAGCAGAGTCCAATCCCACTGATAAGGATTTATTGTCCGCTATCAAATACAAAGTCCAGTCCGGTACTCCACCCCGGCTCCGTTCCAGGCTCCACAGATGTTAGCAATGCTAATAATTAGGAATATTCTGATGACGCCCATCAGAATATTCAAAAGTTTGTGCTTTTGTGGGAACAGAAGAGGAAGGTGGCCCCGGCGAGGAGGACTCAACCGGAGGAGATGATCAGTTACACAAATCTCGGGTCGTCTTCGCAAATCCTGGTCATTCACACGGTTGAGGGAAACAGTTAGCAGCAGTTAGCTTGTTACCAAAACTAAGATCAACAACTCAATAAACATGAACTCCATTCGGTCCAAAGTTATATCCCAGGAGCTTGCTCACAATGTTCCCAGTGTTTCACTAAAAATTACAGTATTCGAAATGACCGAAATATCAATAATTTCAGGGTTTTTAGAGTATCTCAGTACACTGACTTCATATGTTTTTGAGTCACTCGTTTCTCCCGATGACGTAAGCAGCGGTCAGGAAGTGGCTTCCATACCTGAGCGTTGGTCGGGATGCAGGTAAAAACCCTCACCTGAGTTTGAGGTTGGCCATGAACTCCGGCATGGCCACGCTGTCCAGGAGCACGAAGTCGGCTTTCCCGAACTCCGGGCTTTCGTGCTCGGCCATGCTGCTACCTGTTCCTCCGCTGAAGCTTGGACGACCTGGATGAGCTGCTGCGAGGCGACGGCGGGAGGGCGGACATGGACCGCTCCTCAGAGAACAGCTGCTGCCTCAGCCATGTCTCCCCGGGCTCTCGCCACCTCTCCCCGCAGCGAAATGACTGAACATCAACTCCAGAACATCCCAGCCAAAGTTTCCCGATGGCCGTGAGCGTCTCCACCTTTGTCCCGTTCCGGCGCGCGCCACCTTCGCCAGTTTTCCTGGACTTTCTCTCCTGTCGCCCGCTCACGCCCTCCGCCAATCAGAGCGCGGCAGGCTCCCCGAGGCCACGCCCCCCGCCCCTCGGAGCGGTGTGGGTTACCCCGGAGACCACAGAGCGACTGTTTCCGCAGCATAGCTGAGCGATGACGGGGCCACCTCCAAGAGCCGGACCCGGAGAAAGGGGAAAAAAGGGGGTTTTAAAGGGTGCCCGACCTTACCATAAAAGGAAAAAACACGACATCGTTGATGATCTACTTTATTTTACGAGAGGGACGAAAAAACAATGAAATCAAGGCAGCGAGTGATCAATCAGCGGTCAGAATCAGCGTGAGGAGCACAAGGAGCACCTGAACGGACGGAAGCGGGCCCGCAGCGGGGCCGCAGCGCCACCTGGCGGACAGCGGCGGGAACTGCGGCTTACCGGAGACCGGAGTTGGGGCATGATCTTTAAAAAAGCCAGAAGAAAGGTCGTGTCTTCTTCTTTTTGTTTGTTTTTGTTCATGAACATCTACGGCCGCGACACCATCGAGCTGTACAAGGGCAGGGAGCTGTACGAGAGGCCGCCGCACCTCTTCGCC
Source organism: Tetraodon nigroviridis (assembly GCA_000180735.1). Taxonomy (NCBI): domain Eukaryota; kingdom Metazoa; phylum Chordata; class Actinopteri; order Tetraodontiformes; family Tetraodontidae; genus Tetraodon; species Tetraodon nigroviridis. The sequence goes on along the minus strand of CAAE01001692.1, from coordinate 13,099 downwards.
ATCGCCGACGCCGCTTACAAAGCCATGAAGAGGAGGAACAAAGACA
>CAAE01001692.1:0-13003 GCA_000180735.1 Tetraodon nigroviridis | reverse complement strand
ATGAGGAGGGAAGCTAGCTCGAGGTCCTCCTCACCTCCAGAAATGCTCTCGTTTCCTGTGGAATGAGGGAGGGAAGCTAGCTCGAGGTCCTCCTCACCTCCAGAAATGCTCTCGTTTCCTGTGGAATGAGGGAGGGAAGCTAGCTCGAGGTCCTCCTCACCTCCAGAAATGCTCTCGTTTCCTTCTGACGCCCAGTCTGAGTGGACAGAGAGTGAAGCTGCTTCTTTGTCCTGACTTTTGTGAGGTTCCTGTTCTTCTTGCTGTTCCAGCTCTTTTAGCGCAGCTTGGTGACCCTGTTCCCTGGTCCCCTGTGAGGCTGCAACTTCCTCTTTATATCCAGTTCTTAACAAGGGCCCTTCTGTAAACGGCACATAATTGCTGGGGACTGAGGTCTCTGCTGCGTCTGTAAATACCTGAACCTTCAGCTCAGAGGGGCTGCTGGCGCTTTGATTGGTGCTGGTTGTGGCGTTAACGGGGCTGCTTTTGCGTTTCATCTTTATGGTTGGTGTGTTTTTGTTACTAAATGTCTACTAAAACCTTACCTTACCAAAACAATTTGACTAAAAAACATTAATGGATAAAAGCGCTCTGGTCCAGTGATTATGCTGTGCTTTGATCCTGGCCACTTGCTTTTGGTGTATAAACAACTATGTTAATAACTTCAAAGTTGCAAAAATTTGCTTTATTGTAACAAAGTAACTCTGACAGGGAACAAATAAGAGCGTCAAAGTAGGACATGAACCACCGATAAGAACTTGTTTGAGTCATTAATCGAAACCATTGTTGCATAGTACAGACTTCCCGATAGAGTCACACATCATCGTGTAGCACCAACGCCAACATGGCTCTCTCGCTTTCTCACACCCTTCTAGTCAGGAGCCGATCTTAGCGACAGTAAGCATGCAAAATACAAAAACTCAGGCGTGTTTATTTAAAAAAACAATAAAAAAATGTTGCCATTTTGATTCAGAAAAGAGCAAATGAAAACAGGAAAGTCCTCCTGCTGCAACCATTTGTCCTGATGACCAGGCAGCAGCAGCAGCAGCAGCCATGTTCAAGCATCCTAGATCCTCCTACAGGTTCTGAAGCCAAGAGAAAAACCTGCGGAAACAGTTCCTCTTTTTGGACGGCCTCTTGAGAAGTTTCCCTAAGATGGAGACCATGCAGTCTGCAACAACGGGCTTGTCTGAGTATTTGAGTAGGAAGAGGACTTTGTTGGGATTGCCCAGCTGTTTGTGGAGGACCTTGTGGAATTTATTGTTCATCTTCTTAAAGGAAGCATCTGTGATACACATGTCTTCATCTTTGACCTTCTCCCAGATGTATTCATGAAGACACATGATCAGGTCATCGTCGCACGGAGGTTTCATATTTGCACTGACGTAAATGTGATAAAGGACCTTCCAGATGAACAGCTCCACATACCTCTTGAGTTCTTCCGTCTCTTTGTCTTCCTTTGGTTCCCCTTCACACGCGGATGTCCTCAAACGTCTGTCTGAATCATGGGCCAGTTGGGGAAAGGCTGCAGCTTCCTCATCACACGCAGAAGAGGATAAAATGCTCTCGTTTCCTGTGGAATGAGGGAGGGAAGCTAGCTCGAGGTCCTCCTCACCTCCCGAAATGCTCTCGTTTCCTGTGGAATGAGGGAGGGAAGCTAGCTCAAGGTCCTCCTCACCTCCAGAAATGCTCTCGCTTCTCGTGGAATGAGGGAGGGAAGCTAGCTCGAGGTCCTCCTCACCTCCAGAAATGCTCTCGCTTCTCGTGGAATGAGGGAGGGAAGCTAGCTCAAGGTCCTCCTCACCTCCAGAAATGCTCTCGCTTCTCGTGGAATGAGGGAGGGAAGCTAGCTCGAGGTCCTCCTCACCTCCAGAAATGCTCTCGTTTCCTTCTGACGCCCAGTCTGAGTGGACAGAGAGTGAAGCTGCTTCTTTGTCCTGACATTTGTGAGGTTCCTGTTCTTCTTGCTGTTCCAGCTCTTTTAGCGCAGCTTGGTGACCCTGTTCCCTGGTCCCCTGTGAGGCTGCAACTTCCTCTTTATATCCATTTCTTAACAAGGGCCCTTCTGTAAACGGCACATAATTGCTGGGGACTGAGGTCTCTGCTGCGTCTGTAAATAAGACACAAATAAGAGCGTCAAAGTAGGACATGAACCACCGATAAGAACTTGTTTGAGTCATTAATTCTGTGCTGAAAAAAACCTACTTTATCTGCTTTTATTTATTCTGGAAGGACGTTTCTCCCAATCACCCCCATCCAGATCATGTGACCATCGTAGTCCCCCTCATTCTTACTTCTTTCCTCCGCTCCAGGCTAGCTACCACCATCAGAGCAGTGAAGGTGTGACCTCCGAGGCCGTCATCCGGTCAGATTTGTCAGATGTCAGGCTGTCGGCAGTGACAAAGTGATGGGAAGGAAGTGCAGAGCGGAGGGATGGCGTGGCTGCATTCGGAAGGGGAATGAAGGGAAGGACAGAGTCAGAAAATGGAACACCAGGGGCCTCCCGCACCGTGGCAACCTAAGAGGCCAGGCCGGAGGTGGCTTCTAACCAGGGAACTAAATGGTGGAAAGAGCAGAGAGCAACAGCCTTAGAGAGAAGGAGGAGGTCATAAAAATGCTCTTTCGTCAGAGTTAGGGACCAGGAGGGTCAGACAGCCGTGAGCTGCTTCTGGGGTGACGGGCCCCCATCCCAGAGCTCTACTGGCCTGAAACCAGTAACCCCACACACGCTTTGAATGTTGTCGTCTAGGAGAGGGAGCGTCACCCTCTGCTCGGGTGTGTGAAGTCGCTCCGGAGTGACTCATCTCAGCGTTTCCATCATTTCTTCACCTTTCTTTTCCCGTTCTATTCCTGCCTCCTCCCCCTCCTCCTGCCCCTCCCCTCCTCGCCCTTCTCATCTCGCTGCTTCTCACTTTCCGTCGTTGTCATGCCAACTTCCCTGGAGACGGTGTTGTCATGGAGACCGGGCAGCAGGGCAGATCAGCTGATGTCTGGTGTTGCTCAGGCGTGTGCACAAATCGGTCTCCTGTATTTGGACTCGTTTTGCTTCCCAGACCTTGTTTTCCCGACAGCCGGCGAGGCTTCGAGCTCTGACTCACGGCCGTCAGGAGAAATGTTTGTTTCTGGGCTCATTTGGACGCCCAGTGTGCTCCTGTGGACGGGTACTAATGGCACCGACTTACCTGGCCTCTGGCTGTTTGCTCAGCGCGCCCCCTCCCCACCAACTTCAGCATGGAAATGATGTTCATGGCACGGTACGGGTTGACGGACACCACCACCTCCCCGATGTAGGTGTAGATTCTCCCCTTCTCAAACCTGACACACACACGTGGAGAAAGAGGAAGTTTTAGAGCGGAGGGTGGAAGTGTTCTGTGACGTTGTGTATGGATAAAAACCTCTGTTCTGGGTTTTTTAAACAAACTTATATAATATCGCTAAACACAGGCCATGGTTGGATGTCCACGTCCATCCATGTCCCTCTCCGAAGAGGATGAACAGTCCTGTTTTCCTCTTTTACGAGGAAGATCTTTTCCTTCTCAGCTACCAAGCACATGAGAGGGTTGTTTGACTCTTGACCTTTGACCTTTGTCTCTCCGTCCCATCCTCCGTGATGCGTGACCAGTTTTGGGACATAATCTGACCCAAACTGTTTAGATTTTAGCTAAAGCTGTAGTTAAATTTACAGATTCCTTATACAGTGATCCCTCGCTATATCGCGCTTCATCTTTCACGGCTTCGCTGCTTCACGGATTTTTTTTTTACAGCGCGGGTATTTTTACAGTGCATTGTGCTCTGAATCCTGATTGGCTCAGGGGCTTTACTGTTGTCTAGAAATAAAATATTGACGCTGTACTGTATTGGTTTTTCACTTGTCAACAGTTTTCGTTTCTGTACATTCTGCCAACTTTACGTTTGCATTTTTTCTCTGTGACAAAATCCACAATGTCGAAGAAACGCTCCACGCTGATGAGTCGTTCATTGCAGTTCTCAAATATAATCGAAGGTGGCATATCCTTTTATAAAAATCTTCTTGCTCAGAAAAAGAAAGAGCGTCAACAACTACCCATAACAATGTTCTTCTCTCGGAGAAAGACTCCTGCGCCTTCAGTAGAAACAGACGCTACAGCGGAGCGGAGTCAGGACGAAGAGGCAGCGCTGGGACTGTGAAATACGTGAGTGACAATGTTTCCAAGCTTTACTATACAGTACAGTATTAAAATTATTGTTTTAAACAAATTTTGGGCTTTAAAACAGGTTTCGATTTTTGGTTTCATTCTATAGTTCAGTATTGCATTGTAAAATAATAAAAAAAAATAAAGCTGACTACTTCACGGATTTCACTTTTCGCGTCTTTACTTGTTCTGCAACAGCTGTTCAAGGAAAGAAGAAGCAGTCATTTTGGTGTTGGTAAACTGGGAAGTTTTCAACTGCAAGCCTTTGTTTTGAGCGGCAGAGAAGATAAGAATTCCAGCCCACACATGCACCCGAACAGGATGCTTTAATGATTGCATCTGCACGCAGTCGCATTCACACAGGCCGCGCTCGTTCACACACCACAACCCAGGACACACACACACAGGCAGGTTGGACGTCTGACATGCAGTGTGTCAAATTACTGACACACAAAGTCAACAGTCCTGGAAGACACCTGGAGGACTCTCCGCCCAGCAGAGTCCAATCCCACTGATAAGGATTTATTGTCCGCTATCAAATACAAAGTCCAGTCCGGTACTCCACCCCGGCTCCGTTCCAGGCTCCACAGATGTTAGCAATGCTAATAATTAGGAATATTCTGATGACGCCCATCAGAATATTCATCAGTTTGTGCTTTTGTGGGAACAGAAGAGGAAGGTGGCCCCGGCGAGGAGGACTCAACCGGAGGAGATGATCAGTTACACAAATCTCGGGTCGTCTTCGCAAATCCTGGTCATTCACATGGTTGAGGGAAACAGTTAGCAGCAGTTAGCTTGTTACCAAAACTAATTCCCGTTGGTCGGGATGCAGGTAAAAACCCTCACCTGAGTTTGAGGTTGGCCATGAACTCCGGCATGGCCACGCTGTCCAGGAGCACGAAGTCGGCTTTCCCGAACTCCGGGCTTTCGTGCTCGGCCATGCTGCTACCTGTTCCTCCGCTGAAGCTTGGACGACCTGGATGAGCTGCTGCGAGGCGACGGCGGGAGGGCGGACATGTACCGCTCCTCAGAGAACAGCTGCTGCCTCAGCCATGTCTCCCCGGGCTCTCGCCACCTCTCCCCGCAGCGAAATGACTGAACATCAACTCCAGAACATCCCAGCCAAAGTTTCCCGATGGCCGTGAGCGTCTCCACCTTTGTCCCGTTCCGGCGCGCGCCACTTTCGCCAGTTTTCCCGGACTTTCTCTCCTGTCGCCCGCTCACGCCCTCCGCCAATCAGAGCGCGGCAGGCTCCCCGAGGCCACGCCCCCCGCCCCTCGGAGCGGTGTGGGTTACCCCGGAGACCACAGAGCGACTGTTTCCGTTGAGCGATGACGGGGCCACCTCCAAGAGCCGCGCGCACCCGGAGAAAGGGGAAAAAAGGGGGTTTTAAAGGGTGCCCGACCTTACCATAAAAGGAAAAAACACGACATCGTTGATGATCTACTTTATTTTACGAGAGGGACGAAAAAACAATGAAATCAAGGCAGCGAGTGATCAATCAGCGGTCAGAATCAGCGTGAGGAGCACAAGGAGCACCTGAACGGACGGAAGCGGGCCCGCAGCGGGGCCGCGGCGCCACCTGGCGGACAGCGGCGGGAACTGCGGCTTACCGGGAATCCAGCAGGAAAGAGAGGAAATAGAGACAGTTGGGGCATGATCTTTAGAAAAGCCAGAAGAAAGGTCGTGTCTTCTTCTTTTTGTTTGTTTTTGTTCATGAATATCTACGGCCGCGACACCATCGAGCTGTACAAGGGCAGGGAGCTGTACGAGAGGCCGCCGCACCTCTTCGCCATCGCCGACGCCGCTTACAAAGCCATGAAGAAAAAAGAGACTTTTGCTTCTATTAAACCTACATTTTGAGCGGTTTTGGTTACTTTGACGCCTGAGGTAAAGCGACCTCTGGTGGTCAGAGCAGAAACTGACATTTGAATCCATTATGGCTCCATCTGTTTGTCCTAAAAACAAAGATTAGCGCACCAGACTGGCTTCAAACTAACGTAGAGCTCACATTTTAACCTGATTTTAATGTCGGATTCTAACTTTCAGGGGAAAGTGGGGCAGGAAAGACTGAAGCCAGCAAGTATATCATGCAGTACATAGCTGCTATCACCAATCCCAACCAGAGGGCCGAGGTGGAGAGGTGAGGGATCCGCCGGTACCTGCATGTGCTTCAGCAGAGCACTTTTAATCTCATTTAGGAGACATTCGGGCCCCAAAATGGCCCACTGGAACGCTCATGTTCGGACCTCTCGTATTCCGCGTCCTCCTCAGAGTCAAAAACATGCTGCTTAAATCCAACTGTGTCCTGGAGGCCTTCGGGAACGCCAAGACCAACCGCAACGACAACTCCAGCCGCTTTGGCAAATACATGGACATCAACTTCGACTTCAAGGGGGATCCCATCGGGGGCCACATCAACAACTACCTGCTGGAGAAGGTAACGCTGGAGCCCGCTGGTCCCTCCGAGCCCAGCCTGCTTCTGACGCCCTCCTCTCCTCTTTTTCTCTCAGTCCAGGGTGATTTTCCAGCAGAACGGAGAGAGGAGCTTTCATTCCTTCTACCAGGTAAACCCGTGACCGCCCGCTGGTTCGTTTCCGTGGGAACAGGTGGTGCACGGTGGTTGCTTCCATGTTTTCAGTGGTGTGTTTCACACACAGGTTTTATTTCCCTCTTTCGCTGCGGCTTGTTTTCGCTTTCTGATGACTAATTAGTACCGTTATGATCCAGCATCACCATGGCAACACCTGACCCCTGTCCACTTCACTTGCATTTCTCTTTCTGAGACTGAATTTGTATGTGTGTGTGTGTGTGTGTGTGTGTGTAGCTGATCAAAGGAGCTCCAGATTCTCTGCTACGCTCTCTCCACATCCAGAAGGACCCGACTGCTTACAGCTACATCCGAGTGGGAGGCCAGATGAAGGTAGTCCAGCCTTCTGGAGCGTTTTTGGGTCCTTCGACGTGACCTTTGGCTAACAAACGTTCTCTTCTGCGCTCCAGTCGTCCATCAATGACGGGGCAGACTTCAAAGCTGTGGCCGACGCCATGAAAGTGATCGGCTTCACGGGGGACGAGATTCAGACCGTTTACAAGATCCTGGCCACCATCCTACATCTGGTAAAGGTCCACAGGAGAACTCCAGCCTGGTTCTTCCCAGTCCACCCACAGCCTCGGGGATTTTAGAGCACCTAGACAAGTAACCGGGACCACAGCAGCGTTACCTTCCCAGGCTCAGGCTAGCCTGCTAGCATGCTAGCTTAGCTTCTACTCCAGGAACACTAATATCACAACGTCATGAAGTAAAAATGCACAGACATCATCTAGTTTCACACCTCAGGTTGGTTTTTCGGTGATTTCATGTCAGCTAAACAATGAAGCAGCTCTTTCCACGGTCCGAATATTTTTTTAGGGTAATCTGACCTTTGGGGTGGATGGCGACGTGACCTTGATAGAGAACAAAAAGCTGGTGTCTGTGATGAGGGAGCTGCTGTCCACCAAGGAGGAGAACGTGGAGAAGGCTCTGCTTTACCGCACCGTGGCCACGGGCCGGGACGTTATCGAGAAGCAGCACACGGCGCAGGAGGCCAGCTACGGCCGTGACGCCCTGGCCAAGGTCAGCGATCCCAAAAAGTGACCTTTGAACTGTTCCTCTGGGCTTGTTGGGCTGATCTCTCCTTCTCTTCCTCAGGCCATGTACGAGCGTCTGTTCTGCTGGATCGTCGGACGCATCTGCTGGGGTGGGTCCACCAGTGGGTTCTTTTCTCGACCCCTCCTCCTGCTCATAACGACCTTTTAGCCCTGGCCCAGGTTGCTCCTCAGACCAGGGATCCTCTGGTGCTGGTGCATTCTGGGTCATGTGTCCTGTCTCTGCAGCTCTCGCCCACAGACAAGAGTTTGGAGTTTGACAGAGACTTTCGGCTCAGGCACTACGCCGGCGACGTGGTGTGAGTATCCCAGCCCTCTTTTATTCATCAGGAGCTCTCACTCGCGACTCATCCTCTTTTTCCACATTTGTACATTTTTACATATTTATGCTAAAAAGTTTCTGAAATGAAATGAAGCCCACTGGATAAAATATTTACCAACCCATTGCTGCCCTGTGTCTGTTCATTCAGTAGTTGTGGAACAGTAGTGAGTGAGTTGGAACATTTAATAGAAAACCAATAATTAAATCCTTAGAGACGCGTGTTCAAAATGAGTTGGAAATTCAAAAAATACCGCATTGGTAATTGATAAGGGGTTTAAAGGTCATTTAAATTCATGAATTACACTTGAAAACTGTCCAAATGACCTGATGGAAACACACGGAGTCCCATTTGTGAGGGCTGAGTGCCTCCCCCATCCCCTCTCCCCGGGGGGAGGCAGGATTGATCCTCGAGCCTCTTTCGGAGCGAAGCACTTAGCCGCTAACTGCACACATTAATGTGCATATTAGCCTGCAGAGCTATATTTAGACAGCTGCCATTTATACACACTGTGGCCCTTTAATTTTAAATTAGCACGCCATTTTAACACCGTTGGCTAACGGCATCTTCAACAGTTAACAAAAGAACACGTGATGAGGATGTGGTTGGGTCTAAGAAACTATTTTGCTTTGAGGTAATCGTAGAACATTTTAACTGATCAATACAATACAATACATCTTCAACACGTCTCTGAGCAGCGCCGTCGTTCCAACCTGCCTCAAAACGACCACCATCGTCCCCGTGCCCTAAGAAGTCCTCAGTCTCCTGCCTCAACGACGACCGCCCCATCGCACTCACACCCATCGTGATGAAGTGCTTTGAGAGGCTCGTCTTGAGGCAGATCAAAAACCAACTTCCACCCTCACTGGACCCACTACAGTTTGCATATCGTCCGAACCGCTCCACGGACGACGCCATCTCCACAGCCTAAGAGACTAAAGGAGACTAAACACCTCCCTCTGCAACTGGATTCTGGACTTTCTGACCGGGAGACCTCAGTCAGTCCGAATCGGGAACAGCACCTCCAGCACCACCACGCTGAGCACCGGGGCCCCCCAGGGCTGCGTCCTCAGCCCCCTGCTGTTCACACTGCTGACTCACGACTGTGCAGCAACGCACAGCTCCAACCACATCATCAAGTTCGCCAATGACACGACCGTGGTGGGTCTCATCAGCAAGAACGACGAGTCAGCATACAGAGACGAGGTCCAACAGCTAACTGCATGGTGTGAAGCCAACAACCTGTCCCTGAACGTCGACAAGACTAAGGAGATGATCGTTGACTTCAGGAGAGCACCGGGAGAACATCCTCCACTGACCATCAACGGCTCCTCCGTGGAGATCGTCAAGAACACCAAATTCCTTGGTGTCCACCTGGAGGAGAACCTCACCTGGTCTCTCAACACGACTAAAATCAGCAGGAAAGCCCAGCAGCGCCTCTACTTCCTACGGAGGCTGAGGAAAGCCCATCTTCCTCCCCCCATCCTCACCACCTTCTACAGGGGGACTATCGAGAGCATCCTGAGCAGCTGCATCACCGTCTGGTTTGGGAACTGCACCGTGGCGGACCGCAAGACCCTCCAGAGGATAGTGAGGACAGCTGAGAAGATCATCGGTGTCTCTCTAACCCCCCTGGTGGACATCTACACCACACGCTGCACCCGTAAGGCCACCAGCATCGTGGCCGACCCCTCAACACCCCTCACACACCCTCTTCACCCTCCTGCCATCTGGGAAAAGGTACCGAAGCATTCGGGCCCGCACAACCAGACGGACCAACAGCTTCTTCCCACAGGCCATCAGGCTCCTCAATGGAAGGATCTGAACGCACAGACTCTCCACGCCACCACACATTATTGACATTATTTATGATCTAACCCTGCTGCTAACTTTCTGGTTTTGTAGAAAAAGGTTTGCACAAATCCCTCCCATGCTGCCTTAACACTGCTACTGGGAATAATGTTTATAAAGCCAAAAAATGTTACAATTGCACTGGCACTTTACAGCGTTTACCCACAAACTCTGCGCAACATTTGCACTGTACTGCACTTTATTCTGACATATCTGTCTGCACCTTATTCTGATACATACTGCATCTCCCACTCCCACTTTACTCCACCCTACTCCACCCCTCATTCCTGCCCGTCTATGTACCCGTCCTGTTGCATGTTGTGTTGACCCCTGTTGTCTCTGTGTAGCCCTGTTGTCCTTTTTGTGCCCCTTTTGTGTTGTCCTACCAGCACCAAGTCCTGGAGAAACGTTGTTTCGTTTTCAATATGTATCGCACCAGCTATATGTGTTCGAAAATGACAATAAAGCTCACTTGACTTGACTTGACTTGACTTGACAGACCAGGATGGAGGCTCCATTAAGCTGGCTAGCTAGCGTCATAGCCACTGTTTTGATTTGCTAGCGAGAGTGTGTTCCACCACTTTTAATGTGGTTTTGTTTTGAAATTACCAAAGAAGTTTTGAACGTAGCTTTAACACAACGGTGGTGATCATGAATGACTGATGAAGAATTAAGTCCTGTTTCCATGGTGAAGGACCTTCACTGGCAGTATCAAAAATGAAAACAACTGACTTAAAAGCAGTTTAGCTCGCTGTTTAAGCTAATTTGTTACAAATGGTCCATCTCTTTGTTTTCTTTTTAAATACGTCGTAGATCTGAGGTGGGCAAACTAAGGCCCGGGGGCCACATGTGGCCCGATGAACTATTTAATCCGGCCCACAATTCAATGACTCATTATTTAGTGCAGCAAATCAACAGCACCGGTTTGGGGATGTTTATCGTAGCGTGCTGTGTCTGCAGGTGTGGCGAGGAACCATAGCCAGAATGCGTTACAGGCGGATGAGGGCGGCGCTCCTCATCCTGCGGGCCTACAGATGCTATAAGGTCAAGTCCTACATCCGCGAGGTCAACCGGCGCTTCAGGAACGTGCGCTCCATGAAGGATCACGGCAGGCAGGTGAAGTGGCCGACGCCCCCTAAGGTCCTGCGCAAGTTCGAAGAGGCGCTCCGGAGCATCTACAGCAGGTACTCCATCCAGTAGCTCGCCCGGTTTGATTTCCACACTTCAAATGGCCCTTTTGGAAAGACTGGAGCTGTTGGCAGCAGCAATCGCACCTTCTCCGGTGTTATTTCCCGTCCTGGGCGGCTCGTGCGTCTCCGTCTGTTCTGGAGCGGCGCTGCGTATTGATTTTTCCTTCCTCCATCAAAGGCTCAGCTCTGCCTTTCATCGTAGCGTCTGTTCTGTTTCTCCTCCCATTCGAAGCCGAAGGCAGAGGGAGTAAAAAGCTTTGCTGTTACATGGCGTTGGCTGTCGGGTGTGTGAGCGAGGGGTCACGGCTGCAGCTGAGCTCTGCTGCCAAACTCACTCTGCAGACAAAGAAAAGTCGATGTTCTCCTCACCTTTTTTCCCCTCTTTGGATGGGTCTGCCTGCAGGTGGTGGGCTTGGACGCTAATCAAAGGCCTGACTCCAGAGGAGGCCCTGAAGGTGAGGGCAAAGGTCGCCAGTCTGGAAGCCCTGAAGGGCCAGAGAGCCGACCTGGGTCTCCACAGGACCTGGGAAGGAAACTACCTGGTGGGTCTGAGGCGGTGGAGCTCAGTAAAGCTCGAGTTTCAGCGAAGAGGCGGCGGCCACATGGTGGAAATGTGACGTTGCCGTAACTCTTGTGTCAGCAGAAGCGCGACAGCCCCGACACGGCTTCATCCTTGGCACTCCTTACCAGTGAGCTGCAGCGGAAAGACAAATTCATGCGAGTCCTGTTTTCCTGCAACGTCCGCAAGGTGAGAAGGCTTCGAACTCTTCCCTCCGCCGCCTGCGTGGACGCGGGTGGTGCGTGGGTGGCGTGACCGACGCTGAGCTCTGTGTCCGCCAGATCAACCGCTTCCACAAGTCGGAGGACCGGGCCGTGCTCATCACTGACCGCCACCTGTACAAGCTGGACCCCCTGAAGCAGTACAAGCCCATGAAGAGCCTCCCCCTCTACAATGTAGGGTACTTCACCGGCTTGACTGCCTTCGGTTGGCAAACACGGGCTGATTAACCGAAGGAAGCTCGTTAGACTCAAGCAGTTCGTGATGCAGCTGCAGGAGGAAAATCCCACGTTTTTGACAGTGGCCGGTGGAGGAGAAGAGGGAGCTGCTCTTTCTTTGGAGCAGGGAAATAGCTGCTGCAGTAGGATTTGCTCGCCTCTCACGCAGTAACAGCTTTTACCGCTCTTTTACTCAACAAGTTCTTGCTTGCCTGCTGCAGGCTCGTTCCCTACGGCTGTCGTTACAACAGCGTGGTAGCCCATAGCAACCGGCCGTCTCAGGCCAGGTATGCTGATTCTGAGCAGGTGACAGCACCAACCTCTCAGGAGGGGGCAGCTGGAGGTGGGCGTCGCCTCTGGGCTGCTGACAGCCTGCTTTTCCCTCAGCTCGGACTTGGCCCGGATGGCCCCGACTGTCCTAACAAACCCTCAGATGGGTGATGGATGATCTTGAGTGAGGGCCACACGGTGGTGCAGCGGTTAGCGCTGTTGCCTCACAGCAAGAAGGTCGTTGGTTCTCTTCCAGCTGCTGCCGGCCTTTCTGTGCGGAGTTTGCATGTTCTCCCTTTGTGTGCGTGGGTTCCCACCGGGTACCCCGGCTTCCTCCCACAGTCCAAAAACATGCCAGGTTAACTGGAGACTCTAAATTGTCCGTAGAGTGTGAATGTGTGAGTGAATGGTGTGTGTGCCCTGCGACAGACTGGCGACCTGTCCAGGGTGGATCCCTGCCTTCGCCCTAAGAGAGCTGGAGATGGACACCAGCAGACCCCCGCCACACCACTGGGTAGAAAGCGGGTAGGAAGATGGATGGATGGATGATCTTGAGTGAGCA
>CAAE01001496.1:3095-17682 GCA_000180735.1 Tetraodon nigroviridis | reverse complement strand
TTCCTGATGGCGTCTGAGGTTTTCTGATTGTGTCTCAGGCCGTCTGATGGCATCTGATCGAGTCTGGTGTGTCTGATGGCATCTGATGGCGTCTGATGGAGTCTGATGGCGTCTGATGGTGTCTGAAGGCTTATGACATATTCTGATGGCGTTTAGTGGCCTCTGATGGCGTCTGATGGCGTCTGAAGGCGTCTCATGGTGTCTGAGGTTATCTGATGGCGTCTGATGACGTCTGATGGCGTCCGGGTGCATCTGATCGTGTCTGATGTCGTCTGATGGCGTCTGATCGAGTCTGGTGTGTATGGGGGCGTCTGAAGATGTCTGATGGCGTCTGTTGTTGTCTGATGGTGTCTGATGGTGTTTGACGGCGTCTGATGGCATCCGGGTGCGTCCGATCGTGTCTGATGGTGTCTGATGGCGTGTGATGGCGTCTGATGGCGTCTGAGGTTGTCTGATGGCGTCTTAGGGTGTCTGATGGCGTCTGATGGTGTCCTGGTGCGTCCAATCGTGTCTGATGGCGTCTGATGGCGTCTGAGATTTTCTGATGGCGTCTGATGGCGCTTGATGGCGTCTGAGGTTGTCTGATGGCATCTGATGCCGTCTGATGGCGTCTGTTAGTGTCTGTTGGTGTCAGATGGCGTCTGATGGCTTCTGATGGCGTCTGAGGGTGTCTAAGGGTGTCAGATGGCGTCTGAGGGCGTCTGATGGCGTCTGAGGGTGTCTAAGGGTGTCAGATGGCGTCTGAGGGCGTCTGAGAGCGTCTGTGGGCGTCAAAGGCCGTGTGATAGCGTGTGGTTGCGCCGAGTGCGTCCGATCGTTTCTTAGGGCGTTTGATGGCATCTAATGGTGTCTGATGGCATCTGAGGGCTTCTGACATATTCTGATGGCGTCTGATGGCGTCTGAGGGTGTCTGATGGCGTCTGATGGCGTCTGTTTGCGTCTGAGGTTGTCTGATGACGTCTGATGGCGTCTGAGGGTGTCTGATGGCGTCTGATGGCGTCTGAGGGTGTCAAATGGCGTCTCATTACGTGTGATGGTTTCTGATGGTGTCTGAGGATGTTTGATGGCATCTGATGGCGTCTGAGGGCGTCTGATGGCGTCTGAAGGTGTCAGATGGCGTCTGATGGTGTCTGAGCGCGTCTGTGGGCGTCAAAGGCCGTGTGATAGCGTGTGGTTGCGCCGAGTGCGTCCGATCGTGTCTTAGGGGTCTGATGGTGTCTGATGGTGTCTGATGGCATCTGAGGGCTTCTGACATATTCTGATGGCGTCTGGTGGTGTTTAGTGGCCTCTGATTGCGTGTTATGGCGTCTGGCGGCGTCTGATGGCGTCTGAGGGTCTCTGATGACGTCTGAGGGTGTCAGATGGCGTCTGAGGGTGTCAGATTGCGTCTCATTACATCTGGTGGTATTTGAGGGCGTCCAAGGGTGTCTGATGGTGCCTGATCGAGTCTGGTGTGGCTGATGGCGTCTGAGGTTGTCTGATGGCGTCTGGTGGCGTTTTATGGCGTCTGATGGTGTTTGACGGCGTGTGATGGCGTCTGACGCGTCTTAAGTTTTCTAATGGCGTCTAATGGTGTCTGATGGCGTCTGAGGGCGTATGAGGGCGTCCGATGGCGTCTTATGGCGTCTGATGGCGCCTGATGGCGTCTGAGGTTGTCTGATGGCGTCTGAGGCGTCTGAGTGCGTCTGATGGTGTTTGACGGCGTCTGAAGATGTCTGATGGCGTCTGAGGTTGTCTGATGGCATCTGATGGTGTCTGAGGGCTTCTGACATATTCTGATGGCGTCTGATGGCGTTTAGTGGCCTCTGATGGCGTCTGATGGCGTCTGATGGCGTCTGAGGTTGTCTGATGGCATCTGATGGTGTCTGAGGGCTTCTGACATATTCTGATGGCGTCTGATGGCGTTTAGTGGCCTCTGATGGCGTCTGATGGCGTCCGGTCTGAGGTTGTCTGATGGCGTCTGAGGCGTCTGATGGCGTCTTACGCGTCTGATGGCGTCTGAGGTTTTCTGAGTGCGTCTGATAGTGTTTGACGGTGTTTGTTGGCGTCTGATGGCGTCCGGGTTCGTCCGATTGTGTCTCATGCAGTCTGATGGCATCTGATCGAGTCTGATGGGTTCTGATGGCATTCTGATGGCGTTTGATGGCCTCTGATGGCGTCCTGATGGCGTCTGAAGGCGTCTGTTGGCGTCTGAGGTTGTCTGAAGACGTTCTGATGGCGTCTGAGGGTGTCTGATGGCGTCTGATGGCGTCTGAGGGTGTCAAATGGCGTCTCATTACGTGTGATGGTTTCTGATGGTGTCTGAGGATGTTTGATGGCATCTGATGGCGTCTGAGGGCGTCTGATGGCGTCTGAAGGTGTCAGATGGCGTCTGATGGTGTCTGAGCGCGTCTGTGGGCGTCAAAGGCCGTGTGATAGCGTGTGGTTGCGCCGAGTGCGTCCGATCGTTTCTTAGGGCGTTTGATGGCATCTAATGGTGTCTGATGGCGTCTGAGGGCTTCTGACATATTCTGATGGCGTCTGATGGCGTCTGAGGGTGTCTGATGGCGTCTGATGGCGTCTGTTTGCGTCTGAGGTTGTCTGATGACGTCTGATGGCGTCTGAGGGTGTCTGATGGCGTCTGATGGCGTCTGAGGGTGTCAAATGGCGTCTCATTACGTCTGATGGTTTCTGATGGTGTCTGAGGGCTTCTGACATATTCTGATGGTGTCTGAGCGCGTCTGTGGGCGTCAAAGGCCGTGTGATAGCGTGTGGTTGCGCCGAGTGCGTCCGATCGTGTCTTAGGGGTCTGATGGTGTCTGATGGTGTCTGATGGCATGCTTCTGACATATTCTGATGGCGTCTAAAGGCGTTTAGTGGCCTCTGATGGCTTCTGATGGCGTCTGATGGCGTCTGAGGTTGTCTGATGGCATCTGATGGTGTCTGAGGGCTTCTGACATATTCTGATGGCGTCTGATGGCGTTTAGTGGCCTCTGATGGCGTCTGATGGCGTCT
This sequence comes from Tetraodon nigroviridis, assembly GCA_000180735.1. Taxonomy (NCBI): domain Eukaryota; kingdom Metazoa; phylum Chordata; class Actinopteri; order Tetraodontiformes; family Tetraodontidae; genus Tetraodon; species Tetraodon nigroviridis. Next base: position 14,688 of record CAAE01001496.1, on the reverse strand, counting down.
GAGGTTGTCTGATGGCGTCTGAGGCGTCTGATGGCGTCTTACGCGTCTGATGGCGTCTGAGGTTTTCTGATTGTGTCTCAGGCCGTCTGATGGCATCTGATCGAGTCTGGTGTGTCTGATGGCATCTGATGGCGTCTGATGGAGTCTGATGGCGTCTGATGGTGTCTGAAGGCTTATGACATATTCTGATGGCGTTTAGTGGCCTCTGATGGCGTCTGATGGCGTCTGAAGGCGTCTGTTGGCGTCTGAGGTTGTCTGAAGACGTTTGATGGCGTCTGAGGGTGTCTGATGGCGTCTGATGGCGTCTGAGGGTGTCAAATGGCGTCTCATTACGTGTGATGGTTTCTGATGGTGTCTGAGGATGTTTGATGGCATCTGATGGCGTCTGAGGGCGTCTGATGGCGTCTGAAGGTGTCAGATGGCGTCTGATGGTGTCTGAGCGCGTCTGTGGGCGTCAAAGGCCGTGTGATAGCGTGTGGTTGCGCCGAGTGCGTCCGATCGTGTCTTAGGGCGTCTGATGGTGTCTGATGGTGTCTGATGGCATCTGAGGGCTTCTGACATATTCTGATGGCGTCTGGTGGTGTTTAGTGGCCTCTGATTGCGTGTTATGGCGTCTGGCGGCGTCTGATGGCGTCTGAGGGTCTCTGATGACGTCTGAGGGTGTCAGATGGCGTCTGAGGGTGTCAGATTGCGTCTCATTACATCTGGTGGTATTTGAGGGCGTCCAAGGGTGTCTGATGGTGCCTGATCGAGTCTGGTGTGGCTGATGGCGTCTGAGGTTGTCTGATGGCGTCTGGTGGCGTCTTATGGCGTCTGATGGTGTTTGACGGCGTGTGATGGCGTCTGACGCGTCTTAAGTTTTCTAATGGCGTCTAATGGTGTCTGATGGCGTCTGAGGGCGTATGAGGGCGTCCGATGGCGTCTTATGGCGTCTGATGGCGCCTGATGGCGTCTGAGGTTGTCTGATGGCGTCTGAGGCGTCTGAGTGCGTCTGATGGTGTTTGACGGCGTCTGAAGATGTCTGATGGCGTCTGAGGTTTTCTGATGGCATCTGATGGTGTCTGAGGGCTTCTGACATATTCTGATGGCGTCTGATGGCGTTTAGTGGCCTCTGATGGCTTCTGATGGCGTCTGATGGCGTCTGAGGTTGTCTGATGGCATCTGATGGTGTCTGAGGGCTTCTGACATATTCTGATGGCGTCTGATGGCGTTTAGTGGCCTCTGATGGCGTCTGATGGCGTCTGAGGTTGTCTGATGGCGTCTGAGGCGTCTGATGGCGTCTTACGCGTCTGATGGCGTCTGAGGTTTTCTGATTGTGTCTCAGGCCGTCTGATGGCATCTGATCGAGTCTGGTGTGTCTGATGGCATCTGATGGCGTCTGATGGAGTCTGATGGCGTCTGATGGTGTCTGAAGGCTTATGACATATTCTGATGGCGTTTAGTGGCCTCTGATGGCGTCTGATGGCGTCTGAAGGCGTCTCATGGTGTCTGAGGTTATCTGATGGCGTCTGATGACGTCTGATGGCGTCCGGGTGCATCTGATCGTGTCTGATGTCGTCTGATGGCGTCTGATCGAGTCTGGTGTGTATGGGGGCGTCTGAAGATGTCTGATGGCGTCTGTTGTTGTCTGATGGTGTCTGATGGTGTTTGACGGCGTCTGATGGCATCCGGGTGCGTCCGATCGTGTCTGATGGCGTCTGATGGCGTGTGATGGCGTCTGATGGCGTCTGAGGGCATCTGATGCCGTCTGATGGTGTCTGAGTTTGTCTGAGGGCGTATGAGGGCGTCTGTTGATGTCTGAGGGTGTGCTAGGGCGTCTAAGGATGTTTGATGGCGTCTCATGGCGTCTGATTGTGTCTGCTGGTGTCTTAGGTTGTCTGATGGCGTCTGATGGCGTCTGAGGTTGTCTGATGTCGTCTGATGGCATCTGATGATTTCCGAGGGCAACTGATGCCGTCTGATGGCGTCTGAGGTTGTCTGATGGCGTCTTAGGGTGTCTGATGGCGTCTGATGGTGTCCTGGTGCGTCCAATCGTGTCTGATGGCGTCTGATGGCGTCTGAGATTTTCTGATGGCGTCTGATGGCGCTTGATGGCGTCTGAGGTTGTCTGATGGCATCTGATGCCGTCTGATGGCGTCTGTTAGTGTCTGTTGGTGTCAGATGGCGTCTGATGGCTTCTGATGGCGTCTGAGGGTGTCTAAGGGTGTCAGATGGCGTCGGAGGGCGTCTGAGTTTGTCTGATGGCGTCTGATGGCGTCCGATGGTGTCTGGTAGCGTCTGGTAGCGTCGGAGGGCGTCCAGGGGTGTCTGATGGTGTCTGATTTTGGCTGATGGTGTTCTGAGGGTGTCAGATGGTGTCTGTTGGTTTTTGATGTTGTCCGATTCCGTCTGATGGCTTCTGAGTGTGTCTGATGGCGTCCGAAGGCGTCTGATGACATCTGATGGCGTCTGATTGTGTCTGTTGTTGTCTTAGGGTGTCTGATGACGTCTGAGGTTGTCTGATGGCGTCTGAGGGCATTATAGGTCTTTTGAGGGCGTCTGATTGCATCTGATGGTGTCTGATTGTGTCTGCTGGTGTCTTAGAGTGTCTGATGGCGTCTGAGGTTTTCTGATGCCGTCTGATGGCTTCCAATGGCGTCTCCTTTTTCTGCTGGTGTCTTAGTGCGTCTGATGGCATCTGAGGGTGCCTGATGGCAACTGATGGTGCCTGATTGTTTCTGAGTGCGTCTGATGGCGTCTGATGGTGTTTGATGGGGTCCGATTCCGTCTGATTGCTTCTGAGTGCGTCTGATGGCGTCTGGTTGACTCTGGTGTGTCTGCTGGTGTCTGAGGTTGTCTGATGTCATCCAAGGTTTTCTGATGGCATCTGATGGCGTTTGGTGGCCTCTGATGGCGTCCAATGGCTTGTGATGGCGGCTGATGGCGTCTGTTGGTATCTGATGGCGTCTGCTGGTGTCTTAGGGTGTCTGATGGCGTCTGAGGTTTTCTGATGGCATCTGAGCACATCGGATGGCGTCAAAAGCCGTCTGATAGCCTGTCGATGCTCTGAGTGCGTCCGATCGTTTCTTAGGTTTTCTGATGGCATCTGAGGGCGTTCGAGGGTGGCAGATGCCGTCTGATGGCATCTGAAGGTGTCAGACGGTGTCTGATGGTGTTTGATTGTGTCCAATATTGTCTGAGTGCTTCTGAGGATGTCTGATATCATCTGATCGCATCTGAGGGTGTCTGATGGCGTCTCAGGGTTTCTGAGGGCGTCTGAGGGTTTCAGATGGCATCTGAGGGTGTCTGATGGCGTCTGGTGGCGTCTGAAGTCGTCTGAGGTCATCTAAAGGTGTCTGAGGGCGTCTGAGGGCCTCTGAGGGCGTCTGGTTGAGTCTGCTGTTGTCTGAGGTTTTCTGATGGCATCCAAGGTTTTCTGATGGCTTCTGATGGCGGCTGACGGCGTCTGATGATGTCTGATTGTTCCTGAGAGCATCTGATGGCGTCCGACGGCGTCTGATGGCGTCTGAGGGTGTCAGATCGCGTCTGTTAGTGTCTGTTGGTGTCAGATGGCGTCTGATAGCGTCTTAGTGCGTCTGATGGTGTTTGATGGTGTCGATGCCTTCTGATGGCGTCTGAGTGCCTCTGATTGTGTCTGCTCTTGTCTTAGGGAGTCTGATGGCGTCTGAGGTTGTGTGATGGCGGCTTCTTGTGTCTGAAGGTGTCCAAGTGTGTGAAATGTTGTTTGATGTTGTCAGATGGCGTTTGAGGGTGTCAGATGCCGTCTGATAGTGTGTGAGGGCGTCTGATCGTGCCTGTGGACATCTGATGGCGGCAGATGTTATCTGATGGTGTCCGAGGCCTCTGAGGGTATCGGATCAAGTCTGTTGTGTCTGAGGGTGTCCGATGTTGTCTGAGGACGTTTGAGGGCATCCGAGGGCGTTTGAGGGCGTCTGATTTTTTTCTGATTGTGTCTGATGGTGTCTCAGGGTGTCTGATGGTGTTCAAAGATGTCTGATGGTGTCTGATGGCGGCAGATCGTATCTGATGGTGTCCGAAGGCTTTCCAGGGCGTCCGATGGCATCTGAGGGTGTCAAATGGCGTATGGTGGCGTCTGGTGGTGTCTGATGGCGTCTGATGGCATCAGACAATTTCAGATGGCGTCTGTTGTTGTCTGATTGCGTCTGAGGGCGTCTGAGGTTGTCTGATGGCGTCTGAGGGCATCTGATGGCTTCTGATGGTGTCATAGGGTTTCTGATGGCCTCTGAGGGTGTCTGAAGGCGTCCAAGGGCGTCTGACGGCGTCTGATTTTTTTCTGATTGTGTCTTATGGGGTCTTAGGGTGTGTGATGGCGTCTGAGGACGTCCGATGGTTCCTGGTGGAGTCTGAGCGTGTCTGATGGCGTTCAGGGGTGTCCGATGGCGTCTGATGGCTTCTGATGGTGTCCGAGGGCACCTCATGGTGCCTGATGGTGTCTGAGGGTGTCTGATGTCATCTGATGGCGACTGATGGCGTCTGAGGGTGTCTAAGGGTGTCAGATGGTGTCAGATGGCGTCTGAGGGTTTCTGATGGTATCTGATGGCGTCTGTTTGCGTCTGATTGTGTTTGCTGGTGTCTTAGGGTGTCTGATGGCATCTGAGGTTGTCTGATGGCGTCTCATGGCGTTTGATAGCATCTGAGGGCGTCTGATTGTGTCTGAGGGTGTTTTATGGCGTCTGATGGCGTCTCATGGTGTCTGATGGTGTCTCATGGTGTCTGATAGCGTGTGGTATCGCTGAGTGCGTCCGATCGTGTCTGATTGCGTCTGAGGTTGTCTGATGGTGTCTGAGGTTGTCTGAGGTTGTCAGATGCCGTCGCATTACCTCTGTTGGTGTTTGAGGGTGTCCAAGGGCGTTTGATGGCATCTGAGGGTGTCTGATGTCGTCTGATAGCGTCTGAGGGAATCTGATGGCGTCTTATGGCGTCTGAGGTTTTCTGATGGCCACTGATGACGTCTGATGGTGTCTGAGTGCGTCTGATGGTGTTTGAGCGCGTCTGTGGGCGTCAAAGGCCGTGTGATAGCGTGTGGTAGGGCCGACTGCGTCCGATCGTGTCTGATGGCGTCTGAGGTTGTCTAATTGCGTTTGATGGTGTCTGATGGCGTCTGAGGGCTTCTGACATATTCTGATGGTGTATGATGGCGTTTAATGGCCTCTGATGGTGTCTGGTGGCGTCTGATGGCGTCTGAGGTTGTCTGATGGCGTGTAATGGCCTCTGATGGTGTCTGGTGGCGTCTGAGGGCGTCTGAGGTTGTCTGATGGCATTTGATGGTGTCTGATGGCGTCTGAGGACTTCTGATGGCGTCTGATGACGTCTGATGGCGTGTGATGGTGTTTGAGTGCGTCTGATGGTGCGTCTGATCGAGTCTGGTGTTTCTGAGGGCCTCTGATGGTGTCTGAGGGTGTCAGATGGCGTCTCATTAGGTCTGGTGGTGTCTGAAGGCGTCTGAAGATGTCTGATGGCGTCTGTTGTTGTCTGATGATGTCTTATGGCGTCTGAGGTTTTCTGATGGCGTCTGAGTGCGTCTGATGGTCTTTGAGCCCATCTTTGGGCGTCAAAGGCCGTGTGATAGTGTGTCGTAGCGCCGAGTGCGTCCGATCGTGTCTGAGGGCGTCTGATGGCATCTGATGGCATCTGATGGCGTGTGATGGTGTTTGAGTGCGTCTGATAGTTTTTGACGGTGTCTGGTGGCATCTGATGGTGTCAGATGGCGTCTGATTACGTCTGGTGGTGTCTGAGGGTGTCCGGGTGTGACCGATTGTGTGTCAGGGCGTCTGATGGCATCTGATCGAGTCTGTTGTGTCTGATGGCGTCTGAGGTTGTCTGATGGCGTCTGATGGCGTCTGGTGGCGTCTGATGGCGTCTGAAGGCGTCTGAGGGCGTATGAGGTTGTCTGAGGGCGTCTGTTGATGTCTGAGGGTGTGCTATGGCGTCTGAGGATGTTTGATGGCGTCTGAGGGCTTCTGACATATTCTGATGGCGTCTGATGGCGTTTAGTGGCCTCTGATGGTGTGTGGTGGCGTCCAAGGGCATCTGATGGTGTCCGATGGCGTCTGATGGCGTCTGTTTGAGTCTTAGGTTGTCTGATGGCGTCTGATGGCGTCTGATGGCGTCTGATGTCTTCTGATTGTGTCTGCTGTTGTCTTAGGTTGTCTGATGGCGTCCGGTGGCGTCTGATGGCGTCTGAGGGCTTCTGACATATTCTGATGGCGTTTAGTGGCCCCTGATGGCGTCAGGTGGCGTCTTATGGCGTCTTAGGGCGTATGAGGGCGTCTGATGGTGTCTGAGTGCGTCTGATCATGTTTGACGGTGTCTGATGGCGTCCGGGTGCGTCTGATCGTGTCTGAGGGCGTCTGAATGCGTCTGATCGAGTCTGGTGTGTCTGATGGCGTCCCATGGCGTTTGATGGCGTCTGAGGGCGTCTGAGGTTGTCTGGTGGCGTCTGACGGCGTCTGAGGGCGTATGATGGTGTCTGAGGGCGTCTGTTTATTTCTGAGGGTGTGCTATGGCGTCTGAAGATGTTTGATGGCGTCTGAGATTGTCTGATGGCGTCTGAGATTGTCTGATGGCGTCTGAGGCGTCTGCGTGTGTCCGATGGCGTTTGACGCGCATCTGATGCCGTTTGAGGTTGTCTGATGGCGTTTGAGGTTGTCTGATGGCGTCTGAGTGTCTCTGAGTGCATCTGATGACGTTTGACGGTGTCTGATGATCGAGTCTGGTGTGTCTGATGGTGTCTGATGGCGTCTGATAGTGTTGAGGGCGTCTGAGCGCGTCTGAGGGTGTCTGATGGCCTCTGAGCGCGTCTGATGGCGTTCAGTGGCCTCCGGTGGTGTCTTATGGCGTCTGGTGGCGTTCGAGGGCATCCGTTGGCGTCGGATGGCGTCTGACGGCATCTGAGGTTGTCTAATGGCGTCTGATGGTGTCTGAGTGCGTCTGATCATGTTTGACGGCGTCTGATGGCATCCGGGTGCGTCCGATCGTGTCTGAGGGCGTCTGATCGAGTCTGGTGTGTCTGATGGCGTCTGATGGTTTCTGAGTGCGTCTGATGGCGTCTGATGGTGTCTGACGGCGTTTGATGGCGTCTGAGGTTGTCTGAGGGTTTCAGACGCCGTCACAGTACGTCTGGTGGTGTTTGAGGGCGTGCAATGGCGTTTGATGGCATCTGATGGCGTCTGATTGTGTCTGCTGGTGTCTGATGGCGTCTAAGGGCTTCTGACATATTCTGATGGCGTCTGATGATGTTTGATGGCATTTGATCAGGACTCATGGCGTCCGATAGCGTCTGATCTAGTCTGGTTTGTCTGATGCTGTCTGAGTGCGTCCGATCGTGTCTGGTGGCGTCTGAGGGCATCTGAGGGCGTCTGATGATGTTTGACGGCGTCTGATGATGTGTGATGGCATCCAGGTGCATCCGATCGTGTCTGAGGTCGTCCGATGGTGTCTGGTGGCGTCCAAGGGCGTCTGATTGCGTCTGTTTGCGTATGAGGTTGTCAGATGGCGTGTGAGGCGTCTGAGTGCGTCTGATGGCGTCTGATGGCGTTTAGTGGCCTCTGATGGCGTCTGATGGCGTCTGGTGGCGTCTGATGATGTTTGACGGCGTCTGATGATGTGTGATGGCATCCAGGTGCGTCCGATCGTGTCTGAGGGTGTCAGATGCCGTCACATTACGTCTGGTGGTGTTTGAGGGCGTCCAAAGGCGCATGATGGCGTCTGATGGCATCTGATTGCATCTGAGGGCGTCTGTTGTTGTCTGAGGGTGTGCTATGGCGTCTGAGGATGTTTGACGGCATGTGATGGGGTCTGATGGCGTCTGATGGCGTCTGATGGCGTCTGAGGTTGTCTGATGGCCTCTGAGGCATCTGAGTGCATCTGATGGCGTCTGAGGTTGTCTGAGGGTGTCTGAGGGTGTCTTAGGGTGTCTGTTGTCGTCTGAGGTTGTCTGATTGTGTCTGAGTGTTTCTGATGGTGTCTGATGGCATCTGAGGGCGTCCGATGGTGTCTGGTGGCCTCCAAGGGCGTCTGATCGTGCCTGTGGGATTCTGATGGCGGCAGATGGTATCTGATGACGTCCGAGGGCGTTTGAGGGTGTCTGATCGAATCTGGTTTGTCTGATGGCTTCTGAAGGTGTCTGATCGTGTCTGATGGCCTTTTGGCTTTTGAGGGCATCTGATGGCGTTTGGTGGCCTCTGATGTCGTCTGATCCCGCCTGATTGTTCCTAAGGGCATCTGATGGCGTCTGATTGTGTTTGATAGTGTCTGAGGGCGTATGAGGGCCTCTAAGGCTGTCTGATGGAGTCTGAGGGCGTCTGATGGTGTCTGATTGCTTTTGGTTGCCAATGTAAGCGTCTGATGGCGTCTGATTGTGTCTGGTAGTGTCGTAGGGTGTCTGATAGCTTCTGAGGGTGTCTGAGGTTGTCTGTTGTCGTCTGAGGGTTTCTGAGGGTGTCTGATGTTTTCCAAGGGCATCTGATGCCCGTCTGATGGTGTCTGAGTGTGTCCTGTTGTGTCTGATGGTGTCTGAGGGCGTCTGAGGTTGTCTGATAGTGTCTGAGGGCGTCTGAGGTTGTCTGTCGGCGTCTGAGAGCAACTTACGGTGTCTGATTGCGTCTGCTGGTGTCCGATGGCGTCTGACAGCGTCTGACGGTTTCTGGTGGCGTCTGATCGCGTCTGGTGGCGTCTGAGGGACTCTGAGGGTGTCTGATGGTTTCTGAGGGTGTGTGATTGCGTCCGATTGTGTCTGATGGCGCCTGATTGTGTTTGCTGGTGTCTTTGAGTGTCTGATGGCGTCCGAGGGTGTCTGATGGCATCTGATGGCATATGATGGCATCTGAGATTTTCAGATGGCGTCTGATGGCGTCTGAGATTGTCTGATGGTGTCTGATGGCGTCTGGTGGCGTTTGAAGGACTCTGAAGGTGTCTGTTGGCGTCTGATGGCGACTTTGGGTGTCTGACTGCGTCTGAGGGGGACTGAGGGTGTGTGAGGGTGTCTGAGGGTGTCTGAATGCGTCCGATGACGTCTGAGTGCGTCTGATGACATCTGATGGTGTCTGATTGTGTCTGCTGCTTTCTTAGAGTGTCTGATGGCGTCGGAGGTTGTCTGTTGGAGTCTGATGGCGTCTGGTGGCCTCTGATAGTGTCTGATGGCGTCTGAGGGAGTCTGATTGTGTCTGAGGGCGTCTGATGGTTTCTGTTGGCGTCTGATGGTGTCTGATGGCGTCTGAGGGCCTCTGAAGGCGCCTGATGGCGTCTGAAGGTGTCTGAGTTTGTCTATTCGTGTCTGAAGGCGCCTAATGGCATCTGATGGCGGCTTAGGGTGTCTGACTGCGTTTGAGTGCGTTTGATGGTGTCTGATGAGGTCTGGTGGCGTCTGATGGCGTCTGAGGTTTTCTGATGGCGTCTGATGGCGTCCGGGTGCGTCTGATCGTGTCTGAGGGCGTCTGATGGTGTCTGATCGATTCTGGTGTGTCTGATGGCGTCTGAGGTTGTCTGATGGCGTCTCATGGCGTCCCATGGCGTTTGATGCCGTCTGAGGGAGTATGAGGGTGTCTGAGGGCGTCTGTTGATGTCTGAGGGTATGCTATGGCGTCTGAGGATGTTTGATGGCGTCTGATGGCGTCTGAGATTGTCTGATGGCGTCTGAGGCGTCTGAGTGTGTTTGATGGCGTTTGCCGGCATCTGATGGCATCTGAGGTTGTCTGATGGCGTCTGAGATTGTCTGATGGCGTGTGAGGCGTCTGAGTATGTCCGATGGCGTTTGACGGCATCTGATGGCGTTTGAGGTTGTCTGAGGTTGTCTGATGCCGTCTGAAGGGTGTCTGAGGGGCGTCGTGATTTCGTCCGATCGAGTCTGGTATGTCTGATGGCGTCTGAGGGCGTCTTAGGGTGTCAGATGGCGTCTCATTACGTCCTGGTGGTGTTTGATAGTGTCCAAGGGCGTTTGATGGCGTCTGAAGGCTTCTGACATATTATGGCGTCTGATGGCGTTTAGTCGCCTCCGAGGGCATACTTTGGCGTTGGATGGCGTCTGAAAGCATCTGAGGGTCTCTGAGGGCGTCTGATTGCTTCTGATTGTGTCTGCTGTTGCCTTGAGTTGTCTGATGGTGTCTGATGGCGTCTGATGGTGTCTGAGTGCGTCTGATCATGTTTCACGGCGTCTGATGGCGTCTCATGGCGTCCCATGGCGTTTGATGCCGTCTGAGGGAGTATGAGGGTGTCTGAGGGCGTCTGTTGATGTCTGAGGGTATGCCATGGCGTCTGAGGATGTTTGATGGCGTCTGATGGCGTCTGAGATTGTCTGATGGCGTCTGAGGCGTCTGAGTGTGTTTGATGGCGTTTGCCGGCATCTGATGGCGTCTGAGGCTGTCTGATGGCGTCTGAGGTTGTCTGATGGCGTCTGAGGTTGTCTGATGGCGTCTGATGGCGTCTGAGATTGTCTGATGGCGTCTGAGGCGTCTGAGTGTGTCCGATGGCGTTTGACGGCATCTGATGGCGTTTGAGGTTGTCTGATGGCGTCTGAGGTTGTCTGATGCCGTCTGAGGGTGTCTGAGGGCGTCTGATTTCGTCCGATCGAGTCTGGTATGTCTGATGGCGTCTGATGGCGTCTTAGGGTGTCAGATGGCGTCTCATTACGTCCTGGTGGTGTTTGATATTGTCCAAGGGCGTTTGATGGCGTCTGAAGGCTTCTGGCATATTATGGCGTCTGATGGCGTTTAGTCACCTCCGAGGGCATACTTTGGCGTTGGATGGCGTCTGAAAGCATCTGAGGGTCTCTGAGGGCGTCTAATGGCGTCTGATTGCTTCTGATTGTGTCTGCTGTTGTCTTGGGTTGTCTGATGGTGTCTGATGGCGTCTGATGGTGTCTGAGTGCGTCTGATCATGTTTCACGGCGTCTGATGGTGTCCGGGTGCGTCTGATCGTGTCTGAGGGCGTCTGATGCCGTCTGATGGCGTCCCATGGCATCTGATGGCGTCTGAGGGTTTCAGATGGCGTCGCATTACGTCTCGTCGTGTTTGAGGGCGTCCAAGGGCGTTTGATGGCGTCTGAGGGCGTCTGATGGTTTCCGAGGGCATCTGATGCCGTCTGATGGTGTCTGAGTGTGTCTGGTGGCGTCTGAGGGCGTCTGATTGCGTCTGATGGCGTCCCATGGCGTCTGATGGCGTCTGAGGGTTTCTGAGGGTGTCTGATGGCGTCTGATGGTGTTTGATGACGTCTGTATGCGCATCTTGGTGCGTCCGATCGTGACTGAGGGCGTCTGATGGCATCTGATCGAGTCTGGTGTGTCTGGTGGCGTCTAATGGCATCTGATGGTGTTTGATGTTCTCCATTGACATTCGAGTGTGTCAGATGGCGTATGGTGACGTCTGGTGGCGCTGGTGGTGTCTGAGGGTGTCAGATGGCGTCTGATGGCGTCTCATGGCGTCTGAGGTTGTCTGTTGGCGTCTGAGAGCGACTTAGGGTGTCTGAGTGCGTCTGATGGTGTCTGACGGTGTCTGGTAGCATCTGATCGCGTCTGGTGATGTCTGGTGGCGTCTCATGACGTCTCAGGGCGTCAGATGGTGTCTGAGGCTTACAGATG
>CAAE01001420.1:0-10666 GCA_000180735.1 Tetraodon nigroviridis | reverse complement strand
TTTTAAATTGGCACAGTGCAGCGAAAGTTTCAGCAACAAATTTATTCTGAATTGAAATATAATGTTATATTCAAACTTAAATTAGTTTATGTGTTTTTCATCATCATGATTGTTTTTCAGCCCAAACCGCGGCAGGGATTCAAAATGGTGCACAAACAACTGGAAACACTCTTCCGTAACTAACACCAAAGGTACAACAATACACGAACACATGCACACACACTCATATGTTTTTATTTTTTTTTTTGTTACATCATGAAATGTAATGCATTGGAATCGGTTGGTTAGTTCATAATCATATTATCCGTGGTTCTGGCTATTAAAGTGTCATTTGAATAAATACAGTTGTTCAAAAATATTTTTAGATTCTACCCACTCTAAATATGCCAACTTTGTTGGAATTGGTGATGTTTAATGACGTACACGCTCATTTAGATTTGGATGTTATTGGTCGGAGGAGCGCTGGTGTTACACCGCTGGGCCGCCAGGGGGCGACAGCGGACCAGCGGCGCTCGAACCCGAACCTTCGCGCCTGTTGCCTCCAGCAACGTTGCAGAATGAACAACTGATGGAGTTTCATGCCAAACACTCTAAAAAAGTTTCCTGATTGCTGAATCCTGATGTCTGACACATGAATAAAAGATCGTCTCTTCCAAACAAACTCACCTTTCCACCACAGGCTGGAACGATCGGATTTGTAGCATCTGTAAGAAATACAGAGAAGCGGAGAGAGGGATCGCAGGGGAAAGAGAGCAAGAGAATGGAACGTGCCTCCAGTGAAGGTAGAGGCCTAAAATCAAGCCGTTCTTGCGTCATGTCCATGCGTTTCATGCCTTATTTATCAGTTGTTCTACAGAGACAGAAAAGATGGGGAATGAAAAATTCAGACTGAAGGCGCACCCTCGTCTCCTTTTAGAAATGGCAGGATTTTGCTCTCTGATTTTGCTCGCGTGTTTAAAATGTTGCCCATGAATGGCTTCTTTCTTTTGCATGACGTTTCATCCTGTTTCCTGCTGCCGCCAACCTTTCCACTAACCGATTTTCAGCTTTTGTTGTTGGCGGTCTCATCCGGGGTGCTCCAGATTAAAGAACATCTGTCAGGCTGCAAACATCTTTTGAAGGCCACGTGTCGACAGTGTGAGATGTGTGTTTGGACTGTTGCTTGTTTGCTTCTCAGGGTTTTCAGATGCTTTTGTGCATGGTTATAGACAGAAATGCTTCTCTTTTTTGCACATTTGGTGCATTTGACCCATTTTAGCACCATCATGGGCTGGATTTTAATCAGTTCCTGACCTTAACCAGGAATATGGACGTGTGCAGACCATGAATGAGGATCAGGAATGATAGATGTGAGTGGAAAAGCAGTGGAATGACGGCAACAAAGGATGAAGGAATGAGTTGGGCTCTTTGGTTTGACATGTTGGCGAGAGAGCGTCGGCCTGCTGTCATGTTCATAATTCATGGAATCCTCTGTAGTGCATCTAAATTTCAGGGTTGGTAGCATCATGGCCGGGGAGCAGAAAAAGGCGTTAACATGTGGCGGAGGAGAGTAAAGGAGGGAGGAGAGATGCAGCAGAGAGATGATGAACCCAGGAAGAGAGGGTGGTTCAGAGCAAGTGAGAAGAGATGAGTCCACCTCCGAAGGCTGGCCAACCATCTCTGCTTACTCCATAGGTGATTAGTTCTCTGAATAATTCACTTAGTCTGCCAGAGCTGCTTCTAGTGCACGCACTGATGCAGACGTCCCTTTACCTGCCGACACTTTTGACTGACTGGCTGCAGAACTAAGGAGACCTCTATTTATTGGAGATTTTTGTGGTAGATCCAAGCCGCTGCAGCAGTTAGCCGAGACGGACCGACGGAGGATAAACTCATACACCTAAAGCAAGCGTGACTGGCAGTTGATGCAGAGATCAGTGGGAGTTTGATGCCCCCGGCAGAAATGGAGCTCTGAAAGGTTTCCTTTGCGTCCTTGTTGGTATTCCTGTCCCTGTTTGTTGTTGTTGTCTCTGCCAGAGAGGCCTCGGTTTGATGCGAGCTCCTCTGCAGCCTCATTTGCCTCTGTTCTTCCTCTCGTTCATTAGCTCTGACTCATCGTTCTAATAACAGCATCTGTTTCCTCGCCCGTTCTTTTTTTCCTCCTGATTTGTGTGAAAAGGCTGCTGCCTGCCTCGCCTGCTGCGTTAGAGCTTCTGATTTTCCCCTCGTAGCGCTGACGTGTGTGCAGATTTGCTGTTACACAAACGTGCTTATTAGCTAACAGCCATGACACGTGAGCAGCTAGAGTTGTTTTTAAGGCCTTAAAGCTTCCCTTGAGCTCTGCTTCAGAGTGTGTACCCATGGATGTTAGCGCGTTAACTCCATCCACAACAAACATCCCTGATGAGGACACCAAACGGTCCCAATCCTGCAGGCCTTTATGGTTTAGCATCGGTGGATTTAGGCTCGTCTGTCCGGATTTGCCACCGCTGCTGAAGTCTGCGTTTATCTATAGTTGATATTTACCCTCAGTTTAGCCGGTTATTAAAGAAGATAATCCAGGATAATGCACCGGAGCCACAGTTCAGCATTTGGCAGGAAGCAGAAAGTGAGATTAGCAATGTTGGTAAATTCAAGCAGTCGCTCAGAAGCGCAAGTGAATGGGAACGTTCTGGAGCAGAAAGATCAGCAGCGACACCGCAGCTCAGAAACACACCATTTTATTAGCAATGAGTCTGTTATACAGAAGAACCAAAGACGGAGACGTTTCTGCTGTACCGCACCAAAGAAAGGCAGGGAATACCGAAGCCAAAGCAACACCGCTAATAATAATACCGTTATAGTTTATGGCACTACATTTCCTGTGCAGCTGTCACGTATCTGTATAGGATGGGATAAAAGCAAAGCATGATGCTGCAAAGGTGCGCGCGTTTGTGTGTGTGCATGTGAGTCATGACGTACTTGCGAGGAAGCACAAGAGAACAAACCTAAATTCACAGGTCGGGTCCCGGTCGGACTCCCGATCAGGAGGAAGGAAACCAAACCATCCAATAGTTGCTTCTCAGTCCCAGCGGTCCAGACGGGTGTGTGTCAGGAGTGTGTTTGTCAGGGCGGATTTATAGAGAGGTGTTTAAAGGCGTCTTTAGCCTGTTGGTCTGCGAGTCGGAGGCAACTTAATGAGCAGTCCTGTAATTGATACGCTGTAAAACCGTCGTTTTTTCCTCCGAGTTCAAACTGACGGCGGTAAAATAAGGACGTATCTGCCCGTCGGCAGTAGCTTAAAGGTGAAGCGGCACGCGGAGGCTAATACGGTCCATTTGCTGATTATTGCAACCCACCACTGGGTTCATTTATCCACAGCCAGGCCCACAGAGTGGCTGTAACAGGGTATGTGGCGTCACACACGGACACACACTTGCATGCAAACACACTCCCCCAGGAGCGCCCTCCAGGCCCCGGAACCATTTTGTTAAATGCTTCCATCTTCTACGAGCCCTTTGTGTCTTAAAATATTCAGTTCTTTATCTGCCTGTGCTGATCTGCCCTCCTCCCCTCCATCTCCTCCTCCAGTCTGCTGAAATGTTGGTCCCGTCACAGCGGGGGGGCGCTGGACGTCACCCAATCAGATCCTGGTTTTGCAGCTGAAGTGAAGAGAAAATCCCTGCTAAAGATCACACACTGACATGGCGGGAATTTTGTATAATCCAGAAGATTAAGGGCACGCACACTTTATCAAAGAATAAAACGTTGTTCTTAAAAAACATTAAAGCCACTAGTTTGTCCTGTTGATATTGTTTAATGCTCTAAACTCTCTGTGGGCCCACGTTTGACGTTCTGGACCTGCGAGCCGACCGAGAACAGCAGACCGGGTCCTCCCGGGTCGCCGGTGCAGCCCGGGCCCCGGCTACACGTCGGTGCTGATGCTGCAGCTGCGTGTGAACATGTCCCTCATGGTGAGCGAGCGCGCCAGGTTGGGTTTGCGGTAGTTTGTGATGTTGACAGGCACGGGCAGGTCCAGGTCCTGCTGCTGGATGCTGCGGTAGATCCGCTCGCCGCCGTTCCTCAAGCCATCGGGCTGATGGTGGAGCGGCGGCTTGGGAGGGGGCGGCGGCTGGAGGTAGAAAGGAGGCTCGTAGTGCGTGCACGACGGACAGAAGGTCTGCGAGCGTGTCAGTTTCCTGGCCAGGGGGGGAGTGGAGAAAAGGGCGGGGCCATTTGGGATGGAGGCGGCGGCCGTGGCCGCCACAATGTTGTGGTTGGAATGGACGGGAGGGAGGCGGGACGTGACGGCGAAGTCCGGCTCCTCCTCCTCCGACTCCGACTCTTCTTTCTTACAGCAATAATACTGGCGGGAGAGGAAGACGTTGGTGAAAACACGACACTCAGAGTGAGGCAGGTCAGGAGAAAAAACGCAATTTGGTGGTCGGGAAGAACGGAGGAGGTGGCGTTGACCTCTGCAGGCGGGATCGTATCCAGGATACGGATCAAAGGAACAATTTCAGAGCCCGAGTGAAAGTTGAATTACATTTCTGCTCGCTGGTGTGAAACCCTAGTGTGGCTGCTTTTTTAAACTCATTTCAGAACTGCAGATTTGGCATTTTTAGCTGGCAAAGCTGAACCAGTCGCTTTTATTTTCCCACCTTTCATTTATCCACACTCTCATGCTTCTTCCCGAGGTTAATTAATCCCTCCGACTGAATGAGCTGGAGCAGAAGCTGGTGCGTCTTACCTGCAGCCTACAGTAGCACAGGACGGCGATGATGAGGAGTAAAATGACCGAAGCTAGGATCCCGCCAGTGATGACCACTGTCCCGGCTGTCATTCGAATGGCTCTCCATCAACACCCTGCCGAGAGGCAGAGGTAGATTATCAGCACACAGGTCTCCTCTCTGGGGCTCCTCCAGAGGGTGACAAACAGGAGCAAATGTAGGAGACATTTAAGCTTCTAGGTGATCAAAGAACAAACTTTTCTGTGTGTGTGTGAGATACAAGCCGGAAATGAAAGCCATAGAGCTGATGAATGGAACTAAAAAGGCAGAGACAAGATGATGGATGGAAATGTCAGCAGCGGGGTATGTAAATGGAGAGAGGACAGGACAAAGAGGAGGGGAGGACAATGGGACATGGGTGGTTGGAAGAGGCACCGCAGGAATGGGCGACATCAAAAGATGTTTAACTCTCAGCTCAGTGTGAAGAGAGTATTTTTAGACATGGAAAAATGGCTTAAATTGATAGTTTTGTTCCCTTCCTGTCAGTTGGCTCCTGCCGCTGAGTTTATCTTTTGCACAGACCTTTTGTCAGAGAAGACTTGGCTTCTGCTCAGCTGTCAGATGTCAGCGGCGTCCAGATGCAAACATCTAGACTTCCTCCTGGTTCTGCTTGAGAACATTTGCTGCAGCGCTCCTGACTTGAGCTGACCTCCTTCTTACTTAATTTGATCAGCGCTTGTCTTTAATTACCTCTCTTTAGTCTCTACAGCAGCCGGATTACTGGGAAAAAGCCTCCGGCCTTTAAATATTCATTTTGCTCGATCCTGAAAGTGCTGCTTTGTGCTCTGGGTGCAGAAGCTGTGGTGTCCAGGACTGGTTTGGGTGGTTGTGGTAGGACTTTGAAGGGAGCATGTGACCGTGTCTCTGCTGCAGGAGGTCCAAGTGGGATCTGTCGATACTCCTGACTGATGAAGGGTAATCATCTGGGCCAACAGCTCGGCTGAGGAGAACGCCCACTGAGCTGGTGATGCATGGTCGCCTCAAACTGTGTGTTCATGCTGAAGATTTCAGTCTCGTTTCCCCTGACGGCCACAGCAAGTGGGTTTTATCCCACTGTCTTTGATTTATGTTGTTTGACTTATTTGACTGACTGTATAAGTGGAGCGTCACTTTCTGGGGGGCTGCCGATGTGTGCTTCTAGCAGCGGATCCAGTCATTCAGAGAACGGCTTCTACAGTCAGCGCAGTTTTGACGCTCTCCAGAGACGATCTTTAACGTTGCAGCAGATCGCTGGTTTTGTGCTTCAGGTCTGTGGCCTCGTCTTCCTTCAGGAACCCTGACTGATGCAGAGTAGCTGCGGCGTTCCCACCTGGAGGAGGAGGAGGAGGAGGAGGAGGCCGAGGTCTGGTGTAAAAACCTTCTTTCTAAAAACAGCTCAAACTTTATCCCGACCCGTGTTCAAGCCTTAAATTATAGCTTCAGTGCAAATCTGTTGGATTTATTGATGTGAAGTTCAGTGCAGCACTAATGTGAGAGCTTTCAGTGACAAATCACAGAATTATGAGCCAAGTTTGCCATTTTGCTCTAATTTCCTTTCATTAGGAGGATAAATTTGTCCTTTCAGACAGGAGGCTAATGATGTGAGGCGTCATTTTCACATGTTGTGTCAGTTTACTCAAGTATGCACATTTTAGATAAACAACCATCCCGTGATTTAGCAAAGATTTGGGATGAAGTCAGTGGTTTAATTCTGGTTCCTGCAGTGACAGACGGCTAACTGGGCGACAGATGTGTGTCCCTTTGAAGCTAATGCTAACCCTGTTCTGCAGGTGAAATCATCTGTGCGTGATGCATGTGGGATGAGTTTGCTTTCCTGTGGCTGCATTGATCTGCTTCTGCAGGAAACTATTTATCTTTGCTAAGCCAACGCGCTGTGAGGTTGCGCGAGCTGGCTCGCGCACGTATGTGCACTGTGAGGCAGGCGGCGTTTAGACGAGATAATTAAATCACGATTCCTCCTTAAAAATAACACAGAAAGATGCCAAATATTCAAGTTTACACACGGTCAGCCGCAGACAGAAACTTGACACACACGCACGCGCACACGCACGGGCCGTGCTGTACATTAGTCATTGTCGAGCGTAGGCAGCAGCACATATCTCCCCAGAGTCTGTTCATCAGGATAGGGAACGTTTGGCGGCAGGAAGGCGACCAGATTTAATGGTTTCCACACGCAGACGTGCCACCAGATTCAGAGTCGCCAGCTGCGAAGGCGGATTGGTCTGCTCCGATGCTTCTGCCGGTGTTTGTCTGCAGGAGTGACGAGAGGTTGGGGGAACAGCCGCACACGCACAAACACTCGCGTGTGATAATTTTAGTACTAGCTAACGTGCACCGACAGTAGGCTTTGGAATAAGCTGCCACCCTCTGATGGAACATGGCAGGGATCACAACAGAGGTCTTGTTGGGAATAATGGCTGGTGACAGGCTTTCAGCCGAACGGGGAACAAGCACGCAGGAGGTGGTGGCACCGACTTCCCACCACAGTTCACCTAGATTTGCAGAACGCTGGAGCAGGAGTCAACAGGAGGACATGACACGTGCTAAAATGACAGGTTGAGCCGGAGGATGCCGCAGTCTCAACCATCGTAATGAAATAGCTGGTTGGATTTGTTCCTCTGAGGCTGTTACTAAGCTGAGCACATAGCAACCAGCCTCCTGCAGTTTTTTAAAAAATTGGAGGCACTTTTTTGAGCATTCAAGGTCAACTTGCAAACGCAATAAATGTATAAGAAAAGAAATGGATGCAGTCCCAGCAGGAAAGAGTCGATGGTTGCATTAGAATCACAGTAGTTGTTCCAGTCCCATTTAAAACGCGCGGTTCCAGTATCACTCTCATTGTCTGCCTCAGCGATAACTAAAGAAAGTATTTAAATTAAAGTCTGCTTTTCTCTTGATTTAGGTGAAGAAGGTTCCTGCTGCGCGCTAATAACAAAGATTTCTATTTCAAAATAAAACCGGAGCATCAGCACTGATTGAAGGACATTCCACGGCAGCGTAATGAAGTAATTGAAATTAAAAAGTGATTTTAAGCCGGCACATCCGTGAAATGTATGCGTGTCGGTACAATTAGGAATACAGATGACAGTGGAGTCTTGGGGCGTGTTTGAGCTTTAGATGTGATGCAGCAGTGTGACATTGATTTGACTGGATTCTTATTTATTAACTTTTTAATCATCATTAGGACTCAACATGTGTGCTAATGCAGACCCAAACCCTGAAGAATCCACCCCTCCACGCTAGTAACGTCCACGGTTTAGATGCCGGCTGCAGCGTTGCTGCAGCGTTGCCCCGCGTGGCCTGAGGACGGCTGCTGTAAATGTTCAAAAACTCCGATTCTGCCAGAGGAGACGGTAAAAGAAACTCTCAGATGAGCTCAGGTGTGGGTTTTATTCCACGACTGCCGTGAAAATATTCTCTGCCCAACCTGAGAAGGAGACGCTGAAAGGATGTGAGCGACTCAGCCGGCTGTGTCTGATCTGCATGACCCGACGTCCCCGTTGGACCTGCTCAGGTTCCGTCAGGCTCTGTAAACGAGCGGCGCGAGCGTCCGTCCTGTAGGCGCACGAGTTTCTAAGAGCTGCTTTATGGCTCTCTAAGCAAAGATGAGCCACAAATCTTGTCCTCTCTGTTTCTCCTCTTTAATGGGAAATCATCCATTTCCCTCTCTGTCCTCACCCTCTACCCGTCCTCTTTGACTCCTCCCTTGTTTGTCAGCAGTAGCACAGCTAGTCGTTGTTAGCCTGGTTGTTAGCCTGTTTTTGCAGGGTACCATCAGATTGCTCTGATTCCTGATTTAAGCCTCATTCCCGTTGTGTAATCACTTGACATTGAATGGTGCAAATATGATGTTGTAGTCCGCTCTGCTCATTGTTTAATGCTGTCTGCCCTGTCTGATGTTAACTCAATTCTTTGTTTTCTAGTTGCACTCAGACACGTTCAAATCAAACCCGGAGTCAGTCTTCAGCATCTAATCCTCGTGTTGACAAGTTCTCGCCGTTGGATTGAGGAAATGAGACAGAAGACTTTCAAAATGATGTTGACGGCATCTGTTACACGTCGCGGTGCTTAAAGGACGCCATATGGGCTCGTCGCCGACGCCAGTAAAGCGTTTTCCTCTGCAGCAGGATGGTGAGAAAGCCCCAAAGTTCCCTGACAGCTGCCTAACTTTGAAGAGTTCAAACCAACAAAGCGCCTCCACCCTTTCATCATCTCTACAGCCAGAAAAAGGGGCAAAGAAAATGAAGATTGACACTGAAATGTAATTACATGCAGTCCCATTCAGCGCTCCCCTCTCGGTCATGCTGCACCCTCCGCTGTGCAAACACGGCTGGTGTGTGTGCGACAGGCTGTAATCTGGGCAGCAGCAGGAGCTGGAGGCAGCTCAGAGCTATTCCAGGTCTTTGAACCGCGCACTTGATGGATGGAATAAGAGTTTTGAGCCCCCACTGAAGCAGAATGTTGTGAATGTGCACAATTACAGTGTCCTGTTTCTGTTTACAGTCAGGCCGTTCTGCTGAGAACGTGTCAGCATTACACGAGCAGCCACTGGCTTGCGGGCTCGCTGGTCCCACTCTAGTCTGTGGGGGAGGAGTGGCGGGTTCCACTGGATGATAATGGGCAGGTTAAACTGATTTCTCCCTGCAGAGGGGCAGATTAGACCTGCCTGAATTCACCAAGACTCGCTTTGGGTGTCGGTGCTGGACTGGCTGTGGGTTTAGGAGCCATAATTGGAATAAGCAGGAGGATTTTGACAACCGGGGAAGTAAAACAAACAGTTTGAAGCTGACATTCCTCAGATTTAGTGTTCCAGGCACCTGCTGGTTCAGGCCCAGGTCAAGTCTCCTGCTGGAATTGCATCCGTCTGCAATTTGTGACAGTGATTGTGACGACAGGAAGATGACAGTGAGCGCTGGAAGAACAGATTTCTTTCTGAGTTATTGTTGCAGGGAAAAGCTAATCTGAGCAGTGTTTCTTTACACACTCAAACGAGATTTAATCCGAATGCAAAACCGAAAAAAAAATCAAGCTTTGAATGTTTAAAAGATTACCTCTTTAAAGAAGCAGGCCTCCAGGAAACACTAAATGGTTTGCCAGCGACGAGAGTCTCTTTAAGAAGGATGAAAGCTCATTACTAAATACTTTAACAACTTTTAACTGAAACCAAAGTTTGGGCAGTCAGTTCAGCTTTTATCAGACTGATCCTGGATCTGCCAGTGCTGCTGTGCTCTGCAAAATCCACCGCCACCAGCGTGGAATGGTAAGTCACCAGTCAGTCTCAGCCTAGCATCTGCATCCCAATAACGCTTTCTGCACAAACATTCTGCTCTTTGTGAGTAATATTTCTGCAAACTTCCCCAGCAGGTTCTTTCTTTCATTACAGACAAAAAACAATGAGAAACAAAAAGGACTCTCGGCACATTTCACTGGCTGCAGCCGGGATTTAATCAGTGTTGCATGTGTGCGCATCTGCACGTAGGCTGGTGAGTTGCTGCTTTTTTTTTTTTTTATTTGCAGCCCTGGCAGCAGAGACGGTTTGTTGAGATGCTCAGAGCTCCGTCAGGAAGCTCACAATGGCGGAAAAAGCTGCGACGACTGCGCCCAAACCCTCTGGCACGTTAATACTTTATAATGAAACGCAGGCACGGGTGAGATTAGCACACGCAGACTTGAGGCTTCCCTCCGGGTGAATGCTTCGTTTACAGCGATAATGTCCCCCCAAAGTTAATTTCTTCTCTTCCTGAATTGGATCAAAATGAAACGAGGCTTTTGTTTCTGACACCTGGCAGCGGCTCCGGCTCCTCTTTGACCTCATGCTGCTCATCAGCAGAGGGGAACGATGGCTCCAGGCTTGTTTGGGGCTCGTTAAAACGTCTGTCCATCTCTGTCTGCCGATCGTGCTAAATGTCGTTACTTCA
>CAAE01000626.1:0-10379 GCA_000180735.1 Tetraodon nigroviridis | reverse complement strand
CGGTCTCGAAGTTCGAAAGTGGCAAAAAATTAGTGCAGCAGTGCCGAGTTTTGGACTCCTAGCTGCACAGGAGTTTAAGAAGCCGGTAGAACCGGGCAGAAGAAGGAAAACGAGGCGAAAAAGTACGAAAGAAAGAAAGAAAAAGTTCGCATCGAGACGAGCTGCTGGGACTGGCTGCCACTCGCGCGGCGCCATCTCGCGCCTCTACACTGGGAACATGAATCACAAGAGGATAATTTAATTTTTTTTTTTAATGTTTATCTCATCTTATGCAGCAACTGAGCAGCTCTTGAACTTTTTGTTACCCCTTTTGTTCCTGTTTCTTGACATTCCTCCTACATCACCAAATGCATTGATGACATGACCTGCATGAAGACCATCACCACTCAAGCTAACCGAAAGCCATGGCTAACAGGGGACGTTCACAGGCTGCTGAAGACCAGAGACAAGGCCTTCAAAGCTGGATGAATCAGGTCTGGAAACAGCGAGAGCCAACCTGGCCTGTGGCATCAGGAAAGCAGAACAAGACTACACAAACAAGATGACCTCCCACTTCAAGGACAGCAAAGATGCACAGAGCCTATGGCAGGGCATTCAGGCCATCACAGACTACAAACCTGCACCACAAAGTTGTGAGAGTGACATTACTCTGCTCAACAACCTGAACAGTTTCTTTGCACGCTTCAAGCACAAAACACCACTCGCCCACAGAAAACACCACCACCTCCGCTGTCTGCTGCCAGTGTGAAGAGGACATTCTCCGCCATCAACACCCGGGAAGCAGCGGGTCCAGACAACATCCCTGGGAGTGTGCTGAAAGACTGCACAGAGGAGCTGAAGGATGTCTTTACAGACATCTTTAACATCTCCCTGAGGCAAGCCATTGTGCCATCAGTCTTCAAATCTGCCACCATCATACCTGTGTCAAAGAAATCATCCTTATCCTGCTTCAACGACTACCGTCCTGTGGCACTGACACCCACAATCATAAAGTGCTTTTAACGACTAGTCCTGACACACATCAAATTTACCCCCCAACCTGGACCCATACCAGTTTGCATACAGAGCAAAACGATCCACAGAGGATGCAATTTACTCTGCTCTCCACCCAGCCCTCACCCATCTGGACAAGAAAGACTCATATGTGAAAATGCTGTTCATAGGCTTCAGTTCAGCATTCAACACCATAATACCGCAACAACTCATCTGCAAACTCAACAAACTGGGCCTCAGCACCTCCCTCTGCAACTGGCTGCTGGACTTCCTCAGCCAGAGGCCTCAAGCGATGCGTGTTGGCAACAACATCTCAAACACCATCACCCTGAGCACAGGGGCCCTACAAGGCTGTGTGCTCAGTTCCTTCCTCTTCACTGATGACATGACTGCACGCTAACCTACAGCTCCAACCACCTAGTGAAGTTTGGGGATGACACAACACTGGTGGTGCTCATCACCAACGGCGACGAGACTCAGCACAGAAAAGGGGTGGAGCTCCTGACCAGATGGTGCAAAGACAACAATCTCCTGCTAAACATCAGCAAGACCAAAGAGATAAACATCAGCAACACCCCCCACTGACCATCGATGGTGCTGCAGTGGAAAGGGTAAGCAGCACCAAGTTCCTTGGGTTCACATCAGTGAAGACCTCTCCTGGACCACCAACACTGCATCACTGGCCAAGAAGGCACAGCAGCGTCTCTACTTCCTGTGCAAACTTAAGCGGGCAAGTGCTCCACCACCCATCGTGACTACATTCTACAGAGGAACCATCCAGAGCATCCTTTCCAGCTGCATCACTGCGTGGGGTGGGAGCTGCACTGACTACAACAGGAAGGCTCTACATTGCATTGTGAACAGCTGAGAAGATCATTGGTGTATCACTTCCCTCCCTGCAAGACATATACACCACCTGCCTCACCCACAAAGCGATTACAATTGTCAATGATGCAAGTCATCCTGCACACAGACTGTTCAGCTTCCTACCCTCTGGAAAAAGGTACAGGAGCCTCCGTTCTCGCACTACCAGACTCACCAACAGCTTCATCCACCAGGCTGAGACTGCTGAACTCTATCCCCCCCCCAATCACAGCCCCAGCCAGCAGGACCACCAGGCTGGCCGGAGTCTAGGAAGACACTGGACTCCCCCCACCCCCTTGCTGAAGGACAAACACTCAACACTGTGGACTAAGACCACTACCCCCTGCATATGCAAATTGTACACACCTGCTGCTATTAATATTATATATTTCTACATTTGCTACTTATTATTATTCTTCCCACTGCTGCTTCAAGTACTGCCTACTGACTACATTTGCACTAAAACCCTTAACCCTACAATTACAACCTGGGGCTACCTCACAGTACACTACCTCTAAATGTACACAGTTGCTCAAGTGTGTGCTGATTAGTTTCGGTCCGTTAGCTTGCTCGGTAGTTTGTGTTCGGTCCTGTCTGTTCGTGTTTTGGAAACCCTGAACTTCCCGGTTTGTGTTTTTGCCCCTGTTTTGCCGTCGGAGGTTTTCTGTTAATTTGTTTGCCCGACGTCACCCAATAAAAGGGTTTTTTTGTTTGACGCGCCAGCCTCTGTCTGCATTTGGGTCCAGAACCACAGACAACCCTGACATAATGAAGCCTTTTGGATAGAAGGCAAAACGTTTTCAAAGAAAACTTAAACAAGTCCAGATAAATGGGCCACACGGTGGTGCAGCCGTTAGTACTGTTGCCTCACAGCAAGAAGGTTGTTGGTTTGCTTCCAGCTGCTGCCGGCCTTTCTGTGCGGAGTTTGCGTGTTCTCCCTGTGTGTGCATGGATTCCCACCGGGTACTCCGGCTTCCTCCCACAGTCCAAAAACATGCAAGGTTAATTGGAGACTCTAAATTGTCCGTAGTGTGTGAATGTGAGAGTGAATGGTGTGTGTGCCCTGCGTCAGACTGGCGACCTGTCCAGGGTGGATCCCCTGCCTTCCTTAAAGATAGCTGGAGATGGGCACCAGCAGACCCCCGTGACACCACAGGGTATAAAGCGGGTAGGAAGATGAATGAATGAATGTCTAATACTTATGACATTGCAGTGGGTTAATCGCAGCATTGACAAGTCAGTGATCTTCAGTGATTCAGCAGCAGATTATACAAAATTTACAAAAGTACAAGAAGCCACCAAGCTCCTGAGGATAGATGAGGTGAGAAACACGCAGGTGTGTAAATCATGGTGCAGACCTGCCCCATGATACGCCTAAAATCAACAGCCTTCATTAATGTAGTTTATCATGATTCCTTAAAATTTCCTGTACATGATTAGGATAAGAACGACAAAATAATTTCCCACTTCACGCACAGTGCCATGGGGGTAACATGAAAAAGTCCACTTTTTATTCCATCAGATACTATTTTGGGGCCGAGGTTCATGAGAAAGGATGCATGGAAAGGCGGGGGGCCAAGAAGTGTGAGGGCCAAATGCTGCTTCCAGCTTTAATATTCTGTTATTTTCTCATGTGTGAATTTTCCTTTTTTTCTGTTGTAAAGTTTGTCTATTTCTGTACTGTTATACTATATCTGTACTATTATCTGTACTAAAATGAAATCTCTTTTACATTACCATCCAATACCTTCCAATGAATCCCGTTGCCGCTGTGCCCATCAGGGATGTCATGCTGTGAATCGTCACACTCTGCCATTTTTGCCAACACTGTGACCCTGCCAGCCAGCTTCCAGGAGCTTCCAGGTAACTCTGGTCTGATTAGCTCCATAGTAAGACATTGTTCCAAAAGCAATTTACTGGACTTCCAATAATAATTTAGTTGTGAGAGAGAAGCCCTCGGTAGGTTAGGCTGTGCTGAGAGCCCGTCCTGTAGCCTGCTAATAGCACTGACTCTCCTGGCTTGTCACTATAAATGATAGTCTCTGCCAGTTTGTTGCCTTGTGTGTTTCTCCCATCAGGCCTCTTTGTCTTCTTTTAAATGCTTCTCTTTGCCTCTCTGTCAATGGTGGGTCAGGGCAGGTGTCTTCTCTATCACCGGCATCACTCACACTTCTTGACAGAGGGAATATGCATCTGAGAGCATGGTGTGATTCATGACGAGCTCACCTCTTTCAGCGAAAAAGGGAAGTTAACATTCATTCATTCATTCATTCATTTTCCTACCCACTTTTGGGAAGTTAACATGTGCAGTAAATTTACTGATTTACTTGAATGAAAAGGGATTGCAGCTGTGTTGCAGAAAGCAAGACTGTTTGGATGACAAAGATTCAAGTTTTATTATTGGAAATAGGAATGCAATAGCTGTATTATAAAACAAGACATTCTGTGTAGTCACAGAGACCAGAGGCCTGCAAGAGGTAGTTTTATTCCATTGATGACTTCACTAAATACATTTCAGACACAGTTGCCATGTATTTAGTGACTTCAATGTGACTTCAATGCTCACGTTGGCAATGACAGTGAGACCTGGAGGGGCGTGATCGGGAAGAATGGCCCCCCTGATCTGAACCCGAGTGGTGTTTCGTTGTTGGACTTCTGTGCTCGCCACGGGATGTCCATAACGAACACCATGTTCAGGCATAAAGGTGTCCACATGTGCACATGGCACCAGGACACCTTAGGCCGCAGTTCAATGATCGACTTTGTAGTCGTGTCATCAGATCTGCGGCCGCATGTCCTGGACACTCGGGTGAAGAGAGGGGCGGAGCTGTCAACTGATCGCCACCTGGTGGTGAGTTGGCTCCGATGGTGGGGGAGGATGCCGGCCAGGCCCGGCAGGCCCAAACGCATTGTGAGGGTCTGCTGGGAGCGCCTGGCAGAGTCTCCCGTCAGAAGGAGCTTCAAACTCCCACCTCTCGGGAGAACTTTGACCATGTCCGGGAAGAGGCGGGGGACATTGAGTCCGAATGGACCATGTTCCGGGCCTCTATTGTGGAGGCGGCCGACCGATGCTGCGGACGCAAGGTGGTCGGTGCCTGTCGTGGCGGCAACACCCGAACCCGCTGGTGGACACCAGCGGTAAGGGATGCTGTCAAGCTGAAGAAGGAGTCATACAGAGCCTTTTTGGCCTGTGGGACTCCCGAGGCAGCAGGCAGGTACCGGCAGGCCAAGCGGAGTGCGGCTACGGCGGTCGCCGAGGCAAAGACCCGGGCATGGGAAGAGTTCGGTGAGGCCATGGAAAACGACTTCCGGACGGCTTCGAAGAGATTCTGGACCACCATCCGGCGCCTGAGGAGGGGAAAGCAGTGCACCGTCAACACTATATACAGTGCGGGTGGTGTGCTGCTGACCTCAACTCGGGACGTCGTGGATCGGTGGAGGGAATACTTTGAAGACCTCCTCAACCCCACCGATGCGCCTTCCAATGAGGAAGCAGAGCCTGCGGACTTGGAGGTGGACTCTGACATCTCCGTGGCTGAAGTGACCGAGGTAGTTAAGAAACTCCTCGGTGGCAAGGCCCCGGGGTTGGACGAGATCCGCCCCGAGTACCTCAAGCCTCTGGATGTTGTAGGTCTGTCATGGCTGACACGACTCTGCAGCATCGCGTGGTCGTCTGGGGCAGTACCGCGGGATTGGCAGACCGGGGTGGTGGTCTCTCTTTTTAAGAAGGGGGACCGGAGGATGTGTTCCAACTATAGGGGGATCACACTCCTCAGCCTCCCTGGGAAGGTCTATTCAGGGGTACTGGAGAGGAGGGTCCGCCGGATAGTCGAACCTCAGATTCAGGAGGAGCAGTGTGGTTTTCGTCCTGGACGTGGAACAGTGGACCAGCTCTACACCCTCAGCAGGGTCCTTGAGGGTGCATGGGAGTTTGCCCAACCAATCCACATGTGTTTTGTGGATTTGGAGAAGGCATTCGACCGTGTCCCTCGGGGAGTCCTCTGGGGGGTACTCCGGGAGTATGGAGTGTCGGGCCTCCTGTTACAGGCTGTCCGCTCTCTGTACAACCGGTGTCAGAGCTTGGTCCGCATTGCCGGCAGTAAGTCGAACTCGTTCCCAGTGAGGGTTGGACTCCGCCAGGGCTGCCCTTTGTCACCGATTCTGTTCATAACTTTTATGGACCAGAATTTCTAGGCACAGCCATGGTGTTGAGGGGGTCCGGTTTGGTGACTCTAGGATCGGGTCTCTGCTTTTTGCAGATGACGTGGTCCTGTTGGCGACATCAACCCGTGACCTCCAGCTCTCGCTGGACCGGTTCGCAGCCGAATGTGAAGCGTCCGGGATGAGAATCAGCACCTCCAAATCTGAGGCTATGGTTCTCAACCGGAAAAAGGTGGAGTGCCTCCTCCGGGTTGGGGAGGAGAACCTGCCCCGAGTGGAGGAGTTCAAGTACCTTGGGGTCTTGTTCACGAGTGAGGGAAAAATGGAGCGGGAGATCGACAGGCGGATCGGTGCGGCATCTGCAGTAATGCGGACTCTTCACAGGTCCGTCATGGTGAAGAGAGAGCTGAGCTGAAAGGCGAAGCTCTCGATTTACCGGTCGATCTTCGTTCCTACCCTCACCTATGGTCACGAGCTTTGGGTAATGACCGAAAGAACAAGATCGCGGGTCCAAGCGGCAGAAATGGGTTTCCTCCGTAGGGTGGCTGGACTCTCCCTTAGAGATAGGGTGAGAAGTTCAGTCATCCGGGAGGGGCTCAGAGTAGAGCCGCTGCTCCTCCACATCGAGAGGAGTCAGATGAGGTGGCTCGGGCACCTAGTAAGGATGCCCCCTGGACGCCTCCCTGGTGAGGTGTTCAGGACACGTCCCTCCGGTAGGAGACCCCCGGGGAGACCCAGGACACGCTGGAGAGACTATGTCTCTCGGCTGGCCTGGGAACGCCTGGGGATCCCCCCGGAAGAGCTGGAAGAGGTAGCTGGGGAGAGGGAAGTCTGGGCCGCCTTGCTTAGACTGCTGCCCCCGCGACCCGACCCCGGATAAGTGGAAGAAGATGGATGGATGGATGGATGGCCCTGCTTTGTTTACATTTTCCCAGGTGTCTAAGGCACCTGCACCGGTCCTTCAAGCGCTGCAAAAATGCCATCAGGCAAGCCCAAAAACTTTCTCAAAGGCTCTGAGTCGGGTGAAGGTACGTGGTAAAAAGGCCTGTCGTATACCTGGTGGTTCGAGGAAGGTTGTTGTGGCCACGTGTGATGAGCAATATGCGAGTGTGACTTCGTTGTTTGAACCTTTAAGCTCTGGTCTTCCTGCTGGGCTGCTCGTGTCTCCTGCAGTGGTCCACATTGAGAGGGGGACTGCCCACATCCCCGGTTGTAAATGTTGGTTCCATGGATGTGTGGCTTTACCCTCGTACGACCATCGGTACATTAGATGAGGCCAGCCTAGTTAGTTTGCCTGCTAGCGTGACCGAAGTACCATCCGTGGTAGCAACGGTGTCTGCCCACTCGGTTTCTGAGGCCGTGAGGAGTCAGATTGAGGCGGTTGACCTATCCCCTTTGTCTGCTGGAGAGCAGGGCAAGGTTAGGGCTCTCCTAAAGGAGTATGAATCTGTCTTTTCCACCCATGATGGGGATTTGGGCTGCACTGACCTGGTCACACATGACATTCCCCTCTTGGATGATGTTCCGGTTAGACAGCGGTACAGGCGTATCCCCCCATCCGAGTATGAGGTTGTGAAGGAGCATATTAATCAGCTCCTTGAGGCACAGGTGATCAGGGAGAGCAGTAGCCCTTATGCCTCTCCTATTGTGTTGGTCAGGAAAAAAAAGATGGCAGTCTGCGCATGTGTGTCGACTACCGCCAGCTAAATCAAAGGACCCGAAAGGATGCGTTCCCTCTCCCTCGCATCGAGGAGTCCTTGGATGCGCTGACAGGGGCCCGCTGGTTTTCCACTCTGGACTTAGCCAGTGGCTACAATCAAGTCCCGGTTGCAGAAACGGACAAGTCTAAGACTGCATTTTGTACTCCATTTGGGCTTTTTGAGTGGAATCGCATGCCTTTTGGGCTTTGTAATGCTCCCAGCACTTTCCAGAGGCTGATGCAGTGGATGTTTGGGGACCAGCAGTGTCAGTCCCTGTTGTTATATCTGGATGATGTTGTTGTTTTTTCAGCCACTGTGGAACAGCATTTGGAAAGGTTGCAGATGGTGCATTCGACCGGCTTAAGCAACAGGGCCTTAAAGCAAAGCTGAGCAAATGTTGCTTCTTCCAGCGAGAGGTGCGCTATCTGGGACATGTCATCTCTGACCAGGGCATCTCTACTGACCCCGCTAAGGTAGAGGTAGTGGCAAACTGGCCGTTGCCCCGTACAGCTTCAGAGTTGCGGTCCTTTCTCGGCTTCGCTAGTTATTATCGCAGATTTGTGGAGGGCTTCAGCAGAATGGCTGCCCCACTTCATCGATTGGTGGCTGCAATAGGAGGCACCAAGTCACGGAAAGGGTCAGAGCAGGCGCTGGCTAATAAGTGGTCGCCAGAGTGCCAACAGAGTTTCGACGACCTCAAGGCTAAGCTTACCATAACACCAGTGCTCTCTTATGCTGACTTTTCCCGCCCTTTCATCCTGGAGGTGGATGCCAGTCATTGTGGCCTGGGTGCTGTCCTTTCCCAGGAGCAGTGCGGGAAGGTGAGGCCCATTGCCTATGCCAGCAGAGGTCTGAGGCCCACTGAGCGGAACATGGTCAATTACAGCTCCATGAAGTTGGAATTTTTGGCGCTCAAGTGGGCCATGACGGAAAAATTCCGGGAATATCTGCTTGGTCAGAGATGTGTTGTCCTCACCGATAACAATCCTTTGAGCCACCTGTCATCTGCTAAGCTTGGTGCCACTGAACAGCGTTGGGCAGCTCAGTTGGCTGTTTTTGATTTTGAAATAAAATATCGTTCAGGGCGGAGTAACAGGAATGCTGATGCATTGTCTCGCCAGTGCCCCTCGGGGGTGCAGGACCTGGAAGCTATGCTACCAGGCCAAGTCAAGTCAAGTGAGCTTTATTGTCATTTTCGAACATATATAGCTGGTGCAATACATATTGAAAACGAAACAACGTTTCTCCAGGACCTGGTGCTGGTAGGACAACACAAAAGGGGCACAAAAAGGACAGCAGGGCTACACAGAGACAACATGGGTCAACACAACATGCAACAGGACGGGTACATAGACGGGCAGGAATGAGGGGTGGAGTAGGGTGGAGTAAAGTGGAGTAGAGTGCAGTATATATCAGAATAAGGTGCAGACAGATATGTCGGAATAAGGTGCAGTACAGTGTAAATGTTGCGCAGAGTTTGTAGGTAAACGCTGTAGAGTAAAGTGCCAGTACAATTGTAACATTTTTTAGGCTTTATAAACATTATTCCCAGTAGTAGTGTTAAGGCAGCATGGCGGGATTTGTGCAAACCTTTTTCTACAAAACCAGCAAGTTAGCAGCAGGGTTAGATAATAAATAATGTCAAATAATGTGTGGTGGCATGGAAAGTCTGTGCGTTCAGATCCTTCCATTGAGGAGCCTGATGGCCTGTGGGAAGAAGCTGTTGGTCAGTCTGGTTGTGTGGGCCCGAATGCTTCGGTACCTTTTCCCAGATGGCAGGAGGGTGAAGAGGGTGTGTGAGGGGTGTGAGGGGGTCGGCCACGATGCTGGTGGCCTTACGGGTGCAGCGTGCGGTGTAGGTGTCCACCAGGGGGGTTAGAGAGACACCGATGATCTTTTCTGCTGTCCTCACTATCCTCTGGAGGGTCTTGCGGTCCGCCACGGTGCAGTTCCCAAACCAGACAGTGATGCAGCTGCTCAGGATGCTTTCAATGGTCCCCCTGTAGAAGGTGGTGAGGATGGGGGGAGGAAGGTGGGCTTTCCTCAGCCTCCGTAGGAAGTAGAGGCGCTGCTGGGCTTTTCTGCTGATTTTAGTGGTGTTGAGAGACCAGGTGAGGTTTTCCTCCAGGTGGACACCAAGGAATTTGGTGTTCTTGACGATCTCCACGGAGGAGCCGTTGATGGTCAGTGGAGGATGTTCTCCCGGTGCTCTCCTGAAGTCAACAATCATCTCCTTAGTCTTGTCGACGTTCAGGGACAGGTTGTTGGCTTCACACCAAGCAGTTAGCTGTTGCACCTCCTCTCTGTATGCTGACTCGTCGCACCCCACTCCCGGGGCCTTTGCAGGAGGTATTACGACCCCAGCCCATTGAAGCCACTCAGACGGCCATTTCAGCCCTGCCCCATCAGTCCCCTGCCAATATGGTGTTATTACAGCAAGCTGACCCAACTTTTCAAGAAGTTAGGGGGTTCCTGCAACAGAAGCGGCGTCCCAATCTAGAGGAGCGCAGACGACTGTCTCAGCCTGCGCTGGTGCTCCTCCGTCAGTGGGATCGCCTGGTGGAAAGGGATGGTGTTTTCTACCGACAGATTCTCCACCCTGATGGTGCAGAACCAGTGTTACAGCTGCTTCTGCCAGCTTCCATGAGAGAGGAAGTGTTG
>CAAE01000521.1:0-18543 GCA_000180735.1 Tetraodon nigroviridis | reverse complement strand
AGTAGCACGCTGCATCTATAAATGATGTTTATATTACCAATTTAACTTGGTTGGAGAGCAATTATAAATACACACGATAAAATACCACGTTTTTATCTGTTAATGAACAGGCAGTCTTGCTAAGATGCAAAATACAGTATTGAGCCTAAGAACTAAATCAGCAATTACCAGGGCTAAATAAATAGATAAATAATAATAAAGGGGGTCCTTAAGGAATCTGTCCACCCCGACTCGGACAGCAACAAGCTGTGGCGTCCGAGATGGATTACAGGAGCCTAAGAGAGCCCGCCTCGGAGCTTCACCTGGCTCTCGGCACATGCGGTCAGGGGAGGGAGCATGCTGAAGGTGCAACCAGGGAAGTGTCGAGGCTGCAAGTCCAGGGAGCCTTCTTCTCATCTTCAGACATGTAGCTGCTGCAAAACATTGCAAACGAGACAACGTAGGGCACAAAAGACGACAGGACGCCACAGGGACAACATATTATTTTTATTGTTTTTAATAAATCATGCCAGCCATTTTTAATATTTTGGTTAGAGTTTAGAATCTTCTTTTTCCTCCATTCGAGCTTTTAAACTTTGATGTTCCGCGTTTGCTGCCTCGTGTTTGGTCCACCAGGGGGCGACACAGTCCAGAGGAAGCCGGGGCACGCGCAAACGTTGCTTTTTATGACAGATTCAACCCTTTTGTAGCTACATTTTATTCTCTTAATAAAATATCGGTGAGCACGTGTCCGAGGCAACCTGTCATAAACGTTACTTTTGCACTCAAACGATTTTGAAACACGTGTGTGAGTCACAGACCTGAAGTGTTCCACATATTCCGGATATCAATTACAGGTAAACTGATTGATATTTGAATTTAACAGCAGCCAATTTTATTGAACTCCTGCACAGAAAGTTGCATCTGTGAATAATGGATGCTATTTGGTAAATCGCCACTAGGTGGCGCTGGATCCTCTACTTTTTTGTTGCTAGAATGGAGATAAAATTGATAGAATAGAAATATTCTATTTATTTTATCTCTATCTATATTCTATAAAATAGGTAAATGTAAACACATTTAGAAATTACAAATTTGAGGACATGCGTTTGTAAAAGGTATTAAAGTCTTGGGCTTTGATGTAAACAAAACTAAATACTGACAGTGAGAGAAAGGCCAAAGATGAGGCTTTTTCTTTGTTTAAGGGATTTTTTCTAATTAATTAAAGTTAGTTATCACTAGTTAAGTGAAGCAAATACTAACACAGCTTGTATTTAAATCATATCTGACATGTTTGACTTGTACTTTTGTCTTTCATCCCAACTTTCTGCCTGTTTCCTGCCTGTTGGGTGGCTCCTGTAGCTCAAACAAACTAGAACAGAAATGTCAAAGGCGTGGCAAACTCAAGACCAAACATTTCTTTCTTATTTTATTACCCCTCCGGTTCAAAATCACACTTGGATTTAGTCAGTAAGTTTTAACCACACAATCTCACTCAGTATTTATTTATTTATTTATTTATTTTTTCATAAAATCCCACATCTCCACTGGGGAGAAGTGTAACGATCAAGGTCTTTTTTCCACTTGTTGCCATGGTGAAGTACTTTATCTGCATTCAGTTGGTAAAGCTTTTCAAATCTCTGCACGACTGTAGCTCTGAATCAGAGTTTATTGAAGCAACTCTTGACACATCCGAGAGGGGGGTCTGTGTTCGTCTGGACTTCTCAATTTGCATTTGGGAGGGGGGGGTGCGTCGGGGCAGGGGGCTTCATCAGTTCTTATCAGGTTAAGAACTCATCTAGCTGATAGATCCCTTTTGGTCCACTGGCCTTCTAATTTCCACTTACAGTCTTTCCCTTACTATGCCTATTGTCTGGATTTTTTTTTGGTTGGATTTCTCGGGGGTCGTTTTTAGTTGTAGGGCGATGTAGGCTATATCTTCAAGCTCTGCACCTATCCTGCTCAGAACTGATGAAGCCTTTTGGATAGAAGGAGAAACGTTTTCCAAATGAAAATTGAGAAGTCCAGATGAACACAGAACCTTTTCTCGGATAACTCTGACCTGGATGACTGAGAACCTGCACAGACAACTCTTGACACGTGTTCTGGAACCAACAACTCTGAGTTGGACATGGCCGATTTTGGTAACCCTGCTTTCAGGTTCCAAATCCGAGGTTTGGAAAGCCTCTTTCTGAAATGGGCCCCAGAAAGAGGTAAAACCAACCAGGTGATTCTGCTGTGGAGGCCTGAAGTTGAAATGGTTGATGAAATAAACACACGTAGCTGCCTCTGAAGCATGAGAGGAGTCTCCATCAGCTCTTCCCCGAGCGGCTCCGCCCCTCCCACCACCGCTCCGGCCAACCAGAGGCAGCACTGCAGCTGCCACCACCGCACGTCACTCTCTCCACTTTCTCCTTACAAAGGGATTTTCACCACCACCACCATCACCATCATCACCACCATCATCACCATCACCATCATCACCATCAACACCATCAACACCATCATCACCATCATCAGCATCAACTGCAGCAGCAGCGGCGGCGGCTGCCCGCAGGTGCCCGGACACAGAGGTAAGGCTGCTCTGCTGCTTCACTCTTTGTGGGCTGTTTTTTTATCGCTTCTCTTTGTTGATGTATAATCAGCATCAACATTTCCAGGTTGTAGCTTCAGAAACTTTAGGTGTTTGCTGAACTAAGTTAAGAGAGCTCAGAGGAGTCTGAGCTTCCTTGTTGGCTGGTTTACTGGCTGGTTGTTTCCATTCCTTTGTGTTTTATGATCAAGTCACTACCAACTGGAAGCTGAGATTTGTTTGTTTTAGTTTTTCCTGTGTGTGACGGCATCAGGGGAACAGCCAAGGTTGTCAGTTTGGGGATAAGCCTCTTTTTACCGAACATTTCATTCCTCATTTCAAGAGGAGGATTGTAATAAAACAGCTGCTGTTCCACTGACTAAATGACAGCACTAGAACTGTTACGAAGTTCTCATGTTTACCTTCATGTCACCAAATTTGTTTGCTCTGCCGTAATTGCTAAAAACAAGTTGACTTTCAATTACAGAGAGTTAAGAAATTCAAAAGACAACATGAATAACTTACATTCCACTAACACTGTAATAATTATGAGTTTAAAAATACGAGCATACACTTCAAGACAGGTTGGCCAGTGAGTTGTGTGTGTGTGTGTGTGTGTGTGTGGTTTTTTTTTTTTTTATTGTTTTTGTTTGTTCTCCTCCTGATTTAAAAGATGAAAATAAACAGGCCGTCTCTCTAAAGAGAGCACTGCTGTCAGGCAGCAGCCGGTGTTGGAGCGCCACCAACCACCACCCCGGCGTTGGCGCCTTCCAGCTGCTCTGTGATGTTGCGGCTGAGCTTGATGTGGCTCCTGAGCTAAAGAGGTGTGGCCTGAGCTCCGGAGGAATGCGCCTCCGTACCCACCTGCCCACAGCAAGCAGAAAGCATGTGTGCACGGATCTAAGCAGGAAACCAAAATGTCACTTCTGAGGATTCCAGCAGGCAATTTGAAGAACACTGAAGCATTTTAAGGATTTCAGATTCTTCAGTGAGGACGTCTGGACTGGCCGCCCTTGTTTTAGGAGACATATTATTTACAGCATATCGTCATAGCGACTGGCTCTATTAGTTGAAATTGTGAGATTTTTTTTTTTCTCCTACATCTAACATCCTCAGAACAGAACTAATTAAAACTGGAAAATTGGACATTTGCTGCCTTTTCCTTTCATACAGATAATTACTGGGTTACATAAGCTCAGGTCTTTCCTGCAGAAATGTGGCATCTTTTACCCGGTGGTACATGTAGTTCCACCAAGGCCTAAAGCTCTTAGAAAAAGATTTTCAAAGGTGAGGTGGCTCAGAATTTTGGCGGGTATGCTAGTGTTAACGCTAACCTCTCGCAAGGACAGCCTTGGCTCCAGCACATGTATGCCGCCCCAATGAACTTTAAACTGAATTGCCACTATTCGTCTGGATTGACGGGTTTGGTGGCCTCCTGCTTCAGTCAGAGGACTTTCTTCTGTTATTCTGTGTCAGTTAAGCTCACCCCAGCTTGTTTCACCTGCATGCGCTCGTTTAATTTCCCTGTTATCAAATTCCCCCATGCCTCTGCTCCTTCTGGTTTGATCTGTGCTACTCTTCAGATTTATTGGCATGTGTGACCTTCTGGGTGTGATCATCCTGTGTAGCCATGCTCCGCAAGCCCTCAGTGTAGTAAATATGCTGCACAGAAGATGCTCGTTACCCTCTGGTGCATGAGCGTCCCACAAGGTTAAGGTATTAACAGCTCTGTAAGGAACTATATAAAAGTACATCCTTAGGATAAACACTGTAACAACAAAACACCAAATTAATTCATTTGGTTATAGAATTATTAAAAAAAAATATTAATGAATATTAAATGAAGAATTTTCCATCAACTTCTGTGGGAATATAAACATATTTTTGCTTGTTTTCAAGGTTAACAAAGGAAAACCATGTTGTAGCATCAGGTGGAGGCGCGTCGGCCGAACGCGATCCTATAATAGCCGGTCAAATGCTGGGAGCTGGGAGGAGAGTTGTGGTTGGGCTCTAACCTCCAGTTGACTGATCCTCCCCGTCTTTAAAGCCTCCGCCAAGGCACTGCAGAAGGGCTGGCCATGTTTTTATTCCCTTTTTCCCAGCACAGCACTCGTGCTGTTATTTTCTGCAGCCAAACTTTGTGGTCTGCAAAACTATGTTTGCGCTATAGAACAAGAACCCAGAGTAGAAAATGCATGGCACAAATTCACAAAAAGTCTTTTCAAGTAATGAAAGGATGACTTTGACAGGGCAGATAGGGGTTTTTTTGTTTGTTTGTTTAGGCTAAAGCTAAATCCAGAGTTTGCTCCACTGACGGCATCAGCTGTCACACTGGAATTAGAGTGACATCCCAATTAGCTGATTTACTACAACATTGTATGAAAAAAAGTCACAAAGTAAAACACTGTCTACCCTAAAACTAGCAGTCGGTGTAAATGCCAACAATAATGACGTGTTACATGGTTATCCAGAAGAAGCAGGCCTGCGGTGGACGGCAGTGAAGAAGCTATGCTGCTGTGCCTGTTTTCGGCCGTAGTCTTCCTACTGATCCGGTTAGAAGCAGCAGATGAGCATGACGTCAAAGCAGGTACGGAGCATGATGTCCTCACGTCCCCAGCATGGCCTGGCATCGGTCACATGAGTTGTCTGTGCAGGCTGCAGCACAGCGGCCAACGACCTGGTCTACGTGCTCGACGGCTCGTGGAGCGTCGGCGTGTCGGATTTTGACACGGCCAAGCAGTGGCTGATCAACATCACGAGCCAGTTTGACATCAGTTCACACTACACACAGGTAGTATCAACCAAGCCTGGTCCTCGGGAGAATCCTGAATGTTTAGATGAGACGATAACCAACACCACTTCTGACCATTCTTATGTTTAGAATAGAGTCTGGGCCCACAAGCAGAGGCAGAAGTCCCAACAGCTGCAGCAAAAGTCTTTATTGCCCAATAATAATAATAATAATAATAATAATAATAATAATAATAATAATAATAATAATAATAATAATAATCTAAAAACACTGGTTGACAAGGTTTGACTTCTTGTAAAATAAACAAAGTAAGAGTGCTAGATCAACTGGTTTAATTTCTTCAGAAAATAAATAAAACACACAAAGATCCATAGGAGAAACTTCCGGGGAAGCTCACAGGAAAACAGGCGGACACAAACTTTCCGGCAATGGGAACCAGAGGAATCGGCCTTCAATAGGACACTACTTTGATTGGGTTCAGGTGTGCACAATCTTCTGAGCCACAAAAGACAGAAACAGAACTAAAAACACACAAAACCAAAGCATTCACTCCAACATGTTACAAGTCTGGTCCTCCCTAAGATTTTTTTTAGGTTTTATTACTTTGTTTTACCAATAAAGGCTTTTTTTTCATCACAAGTTAAACAAGTATAACAAATGGTAAAGCTCAATAAATCTTGAAGTTTAAAATAGGTTTATATAAAATATTGCTGGCTGAACAGGGACATCTGTCTGCTCATTTGTGGGTTTATAAACAAGACACTCCCCAAACAGGAATGTTTTGTATTTAGTTTCCTTTTTATTGATCTCTGTAATAATGTGGCAGCATGTGGTGACCCCAAAACCCAAAAGAGGTTTACAAAACTTTTAAGATGCACTACAGTATTTTCCTTTTTGGCTTCCCTAGGTGGGCGTGGTCCAGTACAGCGATGCCCCTCGCCTGGAGATCCCTCTGGGGAAACATCAGGGACAAGATGAACTCATCCGAGCCATCCAGAGCATCAGCTACCTGGGAGGAAACACACAGGCACGACGGCGTTCAGAGCGTCACCTGCCGTGATGCCTTGTTTCTGAAATGTTAATTCAAATAGATTTTCAGATCTATTTTATCCAGATATTTGGAGAGGGTTTCAGGAAAGAAAGGGCCTTTAGAGTCAGGAGAACCGTGATGCTGAACCCTCCAGTAGTTACTCAGAAGATCACAGCATTCTTTCTGTGTTGACAGACCGGAAGGGCCATCAAGTTTGCTGTGGATCATGTGTTCTCCTCCTCTCAAAGAGCCAGCCAGGTCAAGAACCGCATCGCTGTGGTGGTGACTGACGGCAAATCTCAGGACGATGTGGTAAATGTGGCGTTATACGCTGCCATAAAGCAGGACTGTCTCACTGAACTGCACCAATCTGAGTCTGACAGACATTTCTGCAGGTGGATGCTAGCATGGAGGCCCGAACTCAGGGGGTTACAGTATTTGCTGTTGGAGTAGGCAGCGAGATCACAACCTCAGAGCTGATAGCTATTGCAAACAAACCCTCATCTACATATGTGCTGTATGCTGAAGATTACACCACCATTCATCACATCCGGGACGCCATGGAGCAGAAGCTCTGCGAAGGTCAGGATGTGAAGAAGATCTGAGCTTTCTTTCTTCTACTGGGCCATGACCTTTATGACAACGTCCCTTCGCAGAGTCTGTATGTCCCACCCGAATCCCGGTGTCGTCTCGTGATGAAAAAGGCTTTGAGCTGATCATCGGCATGAAACTTCCATCAAAAGCCAGGAAAATTCCCGGTTCTTTGATTTCTGAAACTGCTTACGCACTGACGGCCTCCGCCGACGTCACTGAGAAGACAAGGTGGGCACGGCCGTTGGCTTCATCCTCCGCACATTCAGGGAAGGTGGAGAATCTTTTTGTGATTGGACTTCAAGACTTTTAGATGCTATTAGGACAGTGTGTGGCTCAGGTAGTTTTTCACTGATGTCGCCCCAAACTATCAAATCTTGTTTGTTTAATATGTTTACCAGGGAGATTTTCCCAGAGGGCCTCCCCCCATCCTACGTGTTTGTAGCCACTGTGAGAATAAAGGCATCTTCTAGTAAGCTGACCTTTGACCTGTGGAGGGTGCTGTCCAAAGACAAGAAGATCCAGGCAGCTGTGACGTTAAACGGGAAGGACCGAAGCGTGATTTTTGTGACCACCCGCACAACAGACAAGCAGCAGAGAGTCGTCTTCCAGGAAGGCTTTCAGGTTTGTATGCAGAAGGGGTTGTTTCTTTAAAAGTAGTACAAGATAACATTTTAAACCTCCTCCGTTGCCTGAAATGATCTTTTCCATTTGCTTAAGGCAAAACTTTCTTAATATTGTTCAAGTTTATTGCTTTTTATAGCCTCTAAAAAAGCCTCACTTTCAAATGACAGCCTACGTTCAGATGTGTAGCTCATGATGCACAGAGTTATGTTTCCATGGCAACATGTATAAAGATCACATCACTTTTGTCCGACCACCCTCCCGTTGTTGAACATTTAGGTTTCAGTGGCTGGACGCTGTAATTTAGCAAAACTTATGTTTGCACGTCGGACTTCATTTGGTTTTGGTGGGATTCCATTCAGATCAAGGATGAGGTCAACGACAATCGCGCCTCTGTGCGCCGACAAAGGTCACCCATAGCAGCCTTGTAGGAACAGAAAGTTTGGGTTTAGAACTAAAACGAGGAAACCCAAAATTTCCGAAAATAGGTAACAGCCTGAAAGAAGCCATGACGTTCAGAGATTTAAAAATAAAAGGGTGGAATACACCGTGGGCTTGTTAATAAAACATGGCTAGAAGTTCTGCTCTTTGCGTCAGGACCTGTTTGATGGAAAGTGGCATCAGCTGAAGCTCTTGGTGAGGCCCCCTCGGGTTTCTGGCTTCCTTGACGACGGTCCTATTGGCCGATTGTCTTTGGATCCTGTGGACCCCATTTACATCAATGGAAAGGTGCAGCTGTCGAAGAGGCCTGGATCAGACGTCACGGTGCCCGTGAGTATGAAGAGCTCAGCTTCCAGCTTTGGTCCTCCTCCGCTGGTCTCTAGAAAAAACCTGATGTTTCTCACTCGTCTTTCTCCAGGTGGACGTTCAGAAGCTACGCCTCTATTGCGATCCTCTGCAGAGTGACAGAGAGACCGCCTGTGAGATTCCATCCGTCGTAAGTTTCCTCATCAGCAATGTCTCATATCAGTCAGTAAGGATGATAACGCCTCCTTTAATTCCTCTTGGTTTCTCTCTACACAGGACGACGAAAGGGTATGTTGACTCTTTTTCCTCATCAGCCAAAGGAATCAGTACAAATTCCCGCCTGTTTCGCTGCTGTTTGTCAAAGTGGAACCTTTTATTCTGCCTTGTGATGCGTTTGTGTGCATTTCCCCAGTGTCCATCCACTCGAGTGGCCCCAGAAGACGAGTGTGACTGTGTGGTGGGACCGCCGGGGCAGCGCGGCCTTCCTGGACGCATGGTGGCTCACCAAACCTTGATCTACCGCTTCATTAAATACAAGGACAACTTTGAATTGATTGGTTGCTAAAACACTGACACGTTTCCCAACGATTTACCTTTAGACCAAAACCTGTCAAATTTGTTTGTGCACGTGTCTAAACTTTTCTACGGTCAAAATTATTCACCGATTTTATTGCCAAACTAAACCCTTTTTTTTGCGCTTTAAATGTGGAAACAGACGATAATTTATTTGTATTTTATTTTAGGGATTTCGAGGTGAGAGAGGGAGGGAAGGACCACCGGGGACCCGATGGCAAACCTGTAAGTACTAATTGAGGTTTTCATCATCATCCTTTTCAAGTAAAAGTGTTACACTAACAGCGATTGTTGGTTCTGTCATTGTTGAAGGGAAAAGATGGGAAACCTGGAGAACCAGGGCCCAGAGGGTCACTGGGGGCGGTGGTAAAACAAAACCTCTAACCAAAGCTCAGAACTAGTTTTACTGCTCAGAAACTTTGTCCTTCTGCATCTGACTTTTGTAAATGTGTTATTGTCAGTATGAATCACCATGAACATCATGTTTATCAGCTTTTGAGTGGGGGAATAATACATTTGATTTATTGTGTCCAGGGTGAACGTGGCCCAGCAGGACCCAGGGGGGAGCCCGGTTCCAAAGGCCATGTGGTGAGTTTCTGATCTTCTGTCATCTAATCTCTAATCTACTGATCAAATCTGGCACGGCGCAGGGAGACCGAGGAGAGCCGGGATTGTCGGGACAACCGGGACCACCGGGGCCCAGGGTAGGAAGACAGTCACACCCCTTTATTACAGTCAGATCAATCATTTTAAAATGACAAAACAAAGAAAGACGTGTTTTGCAAGAAAATGAAATGGTATCACCTGCAGGGTCACTCTGGGGAGAGAGGCCACCCAGGAGCCCCAGGAGACGCTGGGCCCCTGGTGAGTGTTGAGCTGCGGCGCCGTCATGTTTCAGGCATCGGTCCCACCAGGGGGAGTCACTACATTAACATTATACTGTTAAAACATGACAAACGATTCTAGAGTGATAACAGAAAAACTGTGGCATAGAGACATTTTATTGTAAAATGGGCTATAAAAAACTGAATTGAATTAGGAGTCTCAGCAAACCTCAATCTAAACTCAGATCTAACGGGCTGCTTCTTGGCTCATTAGCAGCATTTCCCGAACATGCCATTAAATCCTTTGTAAACCTTTTGAGGTTTTTTTGCCAACAAGCACACAGACCAACAGACAGACAAACAAACGTCGCTGTCACAAAAGCTCCCTTGGTGGAGGTAGTTAAGACATTCCAGCGAGCAGACGGAGGTTTCCCAGTGCTGATGAATGGAAACTGCTGGAACTTCTCCGTTGGCTGCATTTTTGATGTGTTCACATAAATAAAGATAAACTCCGATAGGGTCAGCAGGCGGTGTCCCCTGGGCGACGGTGTTCCGATGCGGCCTGTCGTCACAGAACTCCACGTCTGTTGTGAGTTCACCTTTGGCTGTGATCTTTCTCCCTAGTTCCAACAATCAGGGAAGCAGTGATGGAATACTGTGTGGTTCAGGCTCATTATGGGATGGGTGAAGGCGTGTCCTTGAGGCGGTGCTGCGTTCAGCTGCAGTCCTGCAGCCTTCGTGCGTCTGGTGTGATGAGTTGCGTCTGGCCGCGTGGCTCCGGTTATCGGAGCATGTGTTCAGAGTGTGAAGCAGCTTTTCACCGCTGGGTGTTTCTGTGAATTTGGCTGCTGGCGACTGTGAGAGCTTTTAATGTACTAAATAAAGAATGACTCCTGCTAAGTGGAACTGCATTAAATATATGTGTGTGTGTGTGTGTGTGTGTCTGCAGGCTGCACCAGTGCTCCTTTAATCTCTTCTTTTTTACTGCTGCCAAGAAACAGCCTTTTGTTTGTTGATCTGTCCGTCTGTTTGTTTGTTTCTCAGCAGTAACTTAGACGCAGGGTTTTATGAATCATTCATGGAATGGTGATATATTCTGGTGATTTTCTGGATCTCTGGAAGGTGAAAGCTCAGGGCATCACGATCGTAAAGCAGCCTACTCTCTTTTGTAACCTGGTATTACTACCGCCCTTTATATTTCTACTATATTCCAGGCGTAGGTAACAATATGTGGGGGGATGAGCTGCTTGGCAGAGGTCCGCGCGCTCCCAGTGCTCTACTGGTTTGTGCTCTTACACGTTTATGTTCACCGCTGAAACACTTTTCCCCGACGGGACGTCTGTCCTCGCTGCTTTGAGCGGTATGGTGTGTGACTTTCCTGGTAATGGTCACTCCTCAGTGAAGAAACAACGATGGTTTATCAGATGAATTCAAGTTTTCCATCACAGAATTCCAGTGACTTGTGCAGCGAAAAGATCCAGTAACTAAACATCTGGGAAGTTTCTGCTTTTCCGAGCCAACGAGTCTGGAATTCCTGGTCGTTGTGCTGGTTTAGACCCCTCGAGTCAGCAAAACGAGTCTCCTGAAAAGACATCCTCCAAAGTAAAACTGGTCCTGCCGGAACTATGACTGATGCTTGTGTGAACAGCTGAGTATTGGCTGTTCCCCCTCGAGTTAAAGGGCCAAAGGCTGTTTGCTTTTTACATAATAAATTAAAATAAAAAAAAAAAAAATCAAAAAACAGGAAGCAGATTATACAGAGAAGCCTTGGCCCAACTGAGCGTAAATTCCCAACACAAGCAAAGGTTTGGTTTCCTTTACTTATCAGCAGTTCCTGGTTCTAGTCTGACCTGAACCACCAGCAGCAAACGCCACGTTCCTTCTGGCGGATTCAGGGACCACTGAACATCTTAATGTTCAACAGGTTGGATGTCTGCTTCAGAAACCTCCTGGAAACTATTTGGCTGCTGTAATGCCAATCGCCTCCAAAATCTCTTCCAAGAAGCAACGTTTAAGTAAATGAAGCAAGAAGAATTTATCTTAAAGACTTTATGAAAAGTATCTTTTGACACGTTTAATGAGCCGTTTTAATGGCTGTAAAAATGGATGCTCTTTTTTTCCAGAGCTGATAAGAAAAAGAGTTGAGATAAAGTTTGTCATCCTGTTAGGCATATCTGTGTGTGTGTGTGTGTGTGTGTGTGTGTGTGTGTGTGTGTGTGTGTGTGTGTGTGTGTGAGAGTGTAGCTTCCATGTTTATGGTCTTCTGAATGTAGCTTTCATGCAGATTCCTCCAAATAACTGTGTTATTTAGTTTAAAAGAAACCCCTTCTGCAACTTTGCCGACAGACTAAAATAAACCCTTTTCACCTGCGTTAAATCTGTGCACATTTTTCCAAAAGAGAGGCAGTAATGAGGTGT
The DNA here is from genome assembly GCA_000180735.1 of Tetraodon nigroviridis. Taxonomy (NCBI): domain Eukaryota; kingdom Metazoa; phylum Chordata; class Actinopteri; order Tetraodontiformes; family Tetraodontidae; genus Tetraodon; species Tetraodon nigroviridis. The sequence continues at coordinate 6,433 of CAAE01000521.1, read as the reverse complement.
GAAGGTGTTTACCTTACGAGGCATTTTAGAACTTCACAGTCCGGAGAGCAAAGAGAACAGCCTTTGAGCCGGTCTCGGATCTCGTGGATAAAGCTCTGGTGTCCTCAGACGATTGCCAGCTGATGCCGCCTCTGCGCTGATAAAGTGATCCAGACGTGATCTGTGGGGGCAGCGTCGCTCCCCGTGTGGCCACAGCCTGAGGAAACTTCCTCTGTCAGCTGTAAATCTTTCCTTACTATCCGTCCGTGACACCCGTTTAATGTTAATGAGGCCTGCAGTTGGATTCTGTCTGAACACTTCAGTGCAGGCACTAATTGCAGCCTCCCACACACTCAGGCCCATAAAACCCTGTTCAGCAGTAGCAACATTTGGGATTTTGATGTTTTACAATAAAATGTAACTAATTAAAAATGGCTCTGTGGTAGTTGCAGGTTGTGCAGGCCTCTTATTATCTGGGGTGTCTTTTTAGATGAATTCTGTGTTGCAGCTGTGTGAGGTTTTCATGTTTCTACCAAACTCTGAACCTGTAATTACACACAGTATAACTGTTATCTGAGAGATGTTTGCAGTAAAGGCCAAAAGGAACTTTTCTGGGAGCATTTGTGATTTATCAAGTCAGGTCTGATCAAGTAAATCAGGTCCTGGAGCAAAGATGTGACAGTAGATCCTTGAAATTGGTCTGTAAGCAGTCGTGGCAGTTAGGGTTATTTTTGACTCTCGCTTGTAATTTAGCAGCAAGTTTAGAGACCTCCGAACTACAAATGGAAGCCGGGCCGTCTTTATTCTGCAGGGTGTTCAGCCTCCAACCATTAGTTTCCCACCACAAGTTCAGATGTGCAGAACCTCCAGGAGTTTGGTGGTCTGGGGAAAGTAACTGATGTGGAACATGGATTAATAAACCTAAACTTGCTTAAGCTAACAGATGAGGAAAAGTGGAGGGTGGAAGGTTTTTCTGGGTGGGAAGTTTTACTTTGAAAACCCCTAAAATCTGAATGTTCAAACCTTTAAAAATAAAACAGGGAGTTTAAGTTTACACAAGTCTATTTTTAACCTGTGTCAACTGGTATTTAGTCACCATAAATATCAGCCCCATTTCCACCCACTATTACAAACTTCTCAGTGTTCGTGAGATTATTGCTTTTAATATCAGCATACAAGTCAAAGAAATCCTGTTATTGACTAGATACTTCATTGACAAACACAATGCATTTGATTACATTTTGTTTTATTATTATTATTATTATTATTATTATTATTATTATTATTATTATTATGATCATCATTATGATCATCCTTTTGAGCACATTTGTCTGGTTTTTCCATGGGGTGCCCCAGGCGAACCCTGACTAGCCTCGTTGGCCTGGTAATAAGGTGTGACAGGTGGTTACGGCGGCGGCCAGCAGGGGGCAGTGTTGCGCTGCACATGTCCCCTGCAGGGTGGCTGATATCCATTAGTCCCAGCTTCTAATCCAGAGACGCGCACATGTGCCACAGTGACACGTGTGCGCTGGGGTCTGCTGGTATTGATGTCTACAGCATAAATGGAAATGTGTAAGTGTGTTTTAACAGATCTGTGCACACACCCAGCACTGTTTTACCTCTCATGAATTAATGAAAGGGTGTCAGGCAGCAAACGGCGCAGGTGTATTTGGACACTCTTTGAATACATTAAACCGTCTGAGCCTCACACTTTTAACTGTGCCGCAAGTATTTAAACGTGGGGGCACAGTCTCTTTTAAAATCTGATTGTTTCAGTGCGTTTTTAATCTTTCATGAGCTCAGCTCTGATTCTGCCAGATTATAATCAAATATGCAGACTCGGTCTCCAAACTATTAAATGCTATTTGTCAGGGTGAAATAGTGGATTAGCCTGCTCACTATGCATGTATGTATTTTCGGTCATCCAGGGGTTTATGTCAACTGTCTGGTTACTGGGCGGTGGTGCATGTCTCAGTGCACGGCGCTGCTGCTCTGATGAATGTGTGGCGAGACACTTCAAAAAGATCCACACGCAGCAGAGACCTCATTTGTTTTGGATCCACACTGTGGAATTCTGTATTTAGAATATTTGTCTATGAAAATGGTTTAGTCAAATCCCTGTCGAGCTTTGGAGGAGGACTATAAATGTTCTTCCAAAAAGATAAAAACTGCATCAACCAGACCACCACAGACTTTTTAGTCTTTAATCTTTAGTGTGTCATCACCTCTGAATACTATACAAGCGAGTCAGAGAAGCTGAATGTCAGGTTTTCCACTGATATCTGTGTTTGTGACCCTTTTCACATGGATGAGGGACAAATGCAGCTGATCCGACGGTCCTTCGTAGACCAACTCTGGACTAATTGTCTCGGGCTCCTTCGGTTAAACTCTCCTGTCCGCAGACGTCAGCGACGCCCCCAGACTTCAGCGTCACACACACAACAATCTTCTTGCACAGATCTTAACTGCCTGCCACCGTTTGCCTTCCAGCTGCATAACTGCTTTGAGGACTTCATTTTTCTGTTGCCTAGGCAACTGCACTCTGTCTGAGAATCTTATTATTTTACAACAGCTAGCTTTTTTTTTTTTTTTAATTAATACTGAAACAGAAAGTTTATTATTAGTCCACGTGTTCTTCAGACCGTTTATATTAGTGAAGAGCAGATGCACCCAAACGGCTGGTGCTTTCGGAGGTTGTGGCTTTCATTCCTCAGATTTACTGTCTTTGAGCATCTAAGGTTGGTGAATATGTCCCCAACATGGCAGCTGAGACATAAACGGTCACACCACCAATGTAATCCACAGCCTTTCTTTCCTGTTTACACAGTTTCCAACACAATAACCGAACCACACTGTGCACACAGGCACCAGCGGCCAACGTTGCGGTTTGTTGTTTAGTTTGTGTTTAACAGGCAGGCCGGTGCCTCCACCACACCAGCTGCTCTTCGTCTCACCACAAACTAACTCACTAAGATGGTGCGTCTACACGAATGTGCCATGAAATGTGTTGCGCTGAAGGCAGACCTCAGGTCAGATCCCACACCTGTGTTCAGACACCATCATCAGGCCAGGGCCGCTTGCAGCCGAGGGCTGGTCCTGAAGATGGGATCACATGATCCCAGTGTCTTTATCTTTGCAGGTCTTTACATCCTGAGATAAAACATCTCTTCCCAGAGAGACAACATGTTCCCTCTTTAAAAGAGGAACATAGCCATAGACTGTAGAACATCAACACTTTAACAACATTGTCATTCTCCTGTCCACTCTAGATTATATAAGATTATAATCATGTCGTTATTGCTCTGTTCGTGTCATCTACAGGGCCAACAGGGACCCCCTGGTGAGGCAGGGCCAAAGGTAACACCTGACCCGAATATCTGTCATAAATATTCATTCTTCATCTCATGTCTATCTTTTCATTTGATTTGTTTTAGGGGGAGATTGGGCCTCCTGGGCCACCAGGACCACTTGGAATAACCGAGGTTTGAATTCTATGTGCACTTTAGCCTAACATGCCATGATCAGCTACCTCTGATTGATACGTTTTTCTGCCTTTAAAATGTTAAAATGTTACCCAAAGCTGCTCAAAGGATTTTGCTAAAGACACTATGCAGATAAAGAGTCAAATTTCACTGTTTTTTTTTCTTTGAAACCGCTCACGTCCGAGCAATCAGCATCTAATGACATCATTAATTTAGCCCAGTGCCATATGAGTCCATTTAGCTTATCTAGAAGTGCCATTAAAGTGCTGAGTGGCTAATTTAGCGGCGGGGTTATGGATGTAGACACAGGGAGGACAACTCCCCGCTGGTAAACATCATTACAGCAGAACTTCAGGAGGGTGATCAATAAACAGCTGGTGTGCAGTTTTGCTGCTCTCTTGTGGTTAAGCTGCTAAAACACAGACAGGTGGAGTCAGGAGAAACCTGCGCGAGGAAAGAGCAGGGCAAAAGGACAGTGATGAAAAACACAAAAAAGAAAGAAAATCTGCAGATTAATTAGAATAAACATGGCTCACTTATCTGGATCATTCATTAGATTTTGTTAGTAAAAAAAATCATCACAGAAAACTGTCTGATCAGACCAGAGGCCTTTGGTTCTCATGGTCTGAGAGTCCTCCAGGTGCCTCCTGGATGGCCTGCCATGTAGGTCTAATTGGTGGATTGCGGCACAGATGGTTGTCATTCTGGACAACCTGTCTGTCTCCCTGACTGCCCAGTTTGGCCAGAGTTCTGCTGTTTCTCAAGCCTTTCACTGCACCCTTCTCATGGCGTGAGCCTGAGACCAATTCTGTCTACAGACAACTTTGATTTCATGCTTGCTTCACGTCCTGGCCTGCGCTGCCAACTGTGGGGCCTTTTATAAACAGGTGTGTGTCCAATCAGGTGAATCTGCCACACGTACAACTTTTGAATTTTGAAGAGAAAAAAATGGCTGAGAGATAACAAATGTGGAAGAAAAGCAGCGCTGCAAATGCTTTCTGGTTGCACTTCTGGAATCATTTGAGCCAATGGGAAACTGGAACACTCTGAGATGAAGGTAGCTTCTAAATAAATGAGTAAAAAAAAAAAAATCCATGTTTTTAGTTGGGGAGCAAGTGGGCTTTTTTTAGCTTCACTGATGTGATGCATCTCAAGTTAGCTCAAAAATCCCAAATTAGTTTAATTAACTAGATAATGAGATCTTCTGTATCAACAGAGCCTCCGGAACATTATATCATCTTAAATGGTCCACATATGTCTACCTGATGGAGCTAATATTAGCCAAGTAGATAATAACCAAATTCACCTGTCTCAAATTGGGGGCCTTAGGTCGCTCTCTCGCTCTCTCTCTTGCCTTCTTTCTCTCCATCTGTGAGTGTGTGTGTGCATTCTGACTAAGCCATCGCATACTCTGTCACATTCAGCCCACAGCACAGTGTCTGTCTCTTTCATCTTATTTTCTCTCTCCTTTTTCTCTCCCTCTATCCCTCTGTCTCACACACACACACATACACACACACACACACTTCCTCCTTCCTCTCTTTCTCTCTCCCTATAATTCCCTCTCTCATCCTTCCGCTCTCCTTCTTCCAATATCTCTGTCGGTCCGGGGATTGCAGGAGCCCCAGGGGCCGCTCGGAGTGATTGGCCAAGATGGTCCCAAGGTCTGTGTGTTCAATGTTATAATTAGTTATTATGCTAATCGCCCGCTGTTCCCAGGCCACCGGGCTCTTCTGCTTCCCTCCTAACGCTGCCTTCTCTCTCTTCACTTGATATTCCCACTGAGAAAACTCCACTTTGCTCAGGGGAATTTGCATTGATTGGAGTCAAATAGTAGGTGTTTGTGAATAGTATAACTGATTCCAACAATGTCCGGAGTGTTACGGTGTCTGAGGATAGTTATTTTCCTAAAATAATGTGTTTATAGATACAGAAAGTATAGTTTCACCCAAAATGAACAATAAATATGCATTGAGAGTGGGGAGTGATGCCAGTAGGACATGTGGAGTTTTTGATCTAAAATTATTCAAAGGATATCCTACCGAGCCACTCAAGCATTACAAAAACCACCTAAAATCTATGAAGCAGCAGCCTCAGCAGGGAAGCCCAGACCTTCTGCTCCTTGGCTTCTTTGTACCCTCTTTTTGGGGGAAAGGTGTTAGACGAATAAAGGAAGAAAGAAGCCCTGACCATCTAGGGTTTGGCACCTTGCTCATGGGCACCGCAGCACTCATCCTGCTACTAACCCATTTGCTCCTTTCTAAGTTACTGGTGGCCCAGTTAAACTGAGAACATAGTAGAACCAGCACTGGTTCAAATGGAGACTGTGGTGGTTTCTGCTAAGAACCAAGGCCTCATATGTGTGTGCGTGTGTGTGTGCGCGTGTGTGTGTGTGTGTGTGTGTGTGTGTGTGTGCACTCTTTAGGAAAACTGTGGAGATCCAGGTCGTCCTGGGCCTGTTGGACCACCAGGTCAGAAGGTGAGAGCATCTCCATTAGCTCCCATTACAGCTGTGAGCTTTTCTCTGTGATCTACTCACACAGACATCTCAGACAGACGGACAGACGGACAGACAGACGGACGGACGGACAGACAGACAGACAGACAGACAGACGGACAGACAGACAGACAGACGGACGGACAGACGGACAGACAGACAGACAGACGGACAGACAGACAGACAGACAGACAGACAGACGGACAGACAGACAGGCAGACAGACAGACAGACGGACGGACAGATCTAGACAGACAGACGGATCGGACAGACGGACAGACAGACAGACAGACGGACGGACAGACGGACAGACAGACAGACAGACGGACAGACAGACAGACAGACAGACAGAGCAGCAAGTATCCATGTCAACATTTACATACAGTAGCGCGTCTTTATCCTTTAAACTGATGCCTGCATACGCAGACCGGTGGTGGAAATTCTTCTCAAACGTGCTGAAATGTGTGACGGAGCTA
>CAAE01000335.1:27727-39689 GCA_000180735.1 Tetraodon nigroviridis | reverse complement strand
CATTACTACCTTCTCCTTCCCTTCCTCCCCCATCCTTATTTCCCCTTTTTTAACCATCCATCATTAATATTCCCATCCACTTTTTTTTTAAAACTTCTCCCCCCATTTCATCAGCAACTCCAAGAGCAGCGCCGACTTCTTCCTGACGTGAGACGCACCTTCACACCCTCCGCCCCCCCGAGAAAAACGGCGGCGCCGCCTTAGCCTTAGCCTTAGCCTTAGCCTTAGCCTAGCTGCCCGAGCTGAGGATGGAGTAGAAAACTGTGTGGCTGTTTGGGACCTCGGAGCTTCCAGGGGTTGGAGGCGACTGCGGAAGCTCTGGGAGCTCCTCCAGAGGGAGCGGCCGCCCCAGGAGGACCTGGAGGCTCATCCTGCTCTCCCCCACCCCAGAAACGACAAACGCTTCTTCCTGAAGACCCAGAAGAGACGAGAGGTCCGGTTCCTGCTGGACAACCTGAAGACCTACGTGGAACATCTGAGGAGCTACCCCCATTCACTGCTGGTCAAGTTCCTCGGTAGACACACACACACACACACACACACACACACACACACACAGAGTCGTCATGGCTGTATCTGTGGACCTACCTGTAACTGGATCTGGTCTGGTGGATCTGTTGTTACTGATGTGGTCCTGTGAATGTGTTGTGACTGATGTGGTGTGGTGGATGTGCTCCTGTGGATGTGTGATTGCCTGTGTGGTGTGGGAGGTGTCCACAGGAGGTTGGGCCCCTGCAGGTGGAAGTGAAGTGAGCCGCTGGTGTGTGGGACTGCTCCTGGCAGACAGCCCATAATTTGGACCCCTCCCCTTCCTGTTGCAGAGGTACTTCATCGTCATGCTGAGCGTGTTCTACCCAGACGACAGGATCAGTGCCAGGTGAGTCCCACGTGGACCTGGGGGACAGGGGGACCCTGCCGATGGAGGCGTGGACCTGGTGATCGAGCCCCGGGTGGAGGAGGGCTCATCAGCGCGCTGACGGCTGATTGGTTGGCGCTCTGCTCCCGTGGCTCAGGTACGACATCAAAGGCTGTGAGGTGAGTCGCTGGACGGACCCGTCCCCAGAGGGAGACCAGCAGGTGGTGGTCCTCAAAGACCTCAACTTCGAAGGCCAGTTCATCACTCTGGGTGAGCCAGGGGGGGTCCTGCTGGGCTAGGGTTGGGTCAGGGGGGTCAGGGGGGCCAGCCCCAGTCCAGCCCGCCGGTTCTTCACCGCACGGTCCCGCGCTGTCCCTCTGGTCCGTGTCCTGTCTGTGCAGGCCAGCAGCGCTCCTGGCTCCTGCTGCAGGTGGACATCGACACCACCTACCTGCAGAGGCTCAACGTGCTGGACTACAGCCTCCTGCTGGGCCAGCAGACCCTGCAGCCTGACGAGCAGCTGCAGGTCCTGTCCTCCGGACCCTCATCGCCAGAACCAAGAGGTGAGTCGCTTCTGGAGCCGCAGCAGCAGCCTTCTACTGCTGAGGTCCAGGCCCCGAACACGCTCTTTCGGACCCAGAACTCAGTCCATTGGGTCCCAGAACACTGTCCATTCGGACCCAGAACACGGTCCATTGGGTCCCAGAACTCAGTCCATTGGGTCCCAGAACACGGTCCATTGGGTCCCAGAACACCGTCCATTCGGACCTGCTCTGCTCTTCTGTCCCTGCAGGTCTGTGAGTCCAGGCTGCAGCTTCAGCCTCGCAGGCGGAGCTCCAGCAGGTCCACAGCACCGACCCGCCTCTGGACGTCCTGAAACCGATCTTCTGAGGGCGCCAGAAGCAGCAGGAGGGGCCTCAGGGGGTCCCAATCCGGTCCCTGGGCCGGTGGGGCCCCCAGACCTTCGAGCCCAGAACAGGCGCTTGCTGCCGGACCTGAAGAACCCTCTGCATGTCATCGACGGACCCGAGCAGCGCTACTTCATCGGCATTATTGACATTTTCACCGTTTACACTTTCCGGAAGCGACTGGAGCATTTGTGGAAGACGGTCCGACATCCCGGTCGCTCCTTTTCAACAGTCAGTCCACAGACTTACTGCCTGCGTCTGTGTGACTGGATACGGGACCACAGCAAGTAGAGGCGGAGAGTCAGCCAGCAGCGGGCCCCGGGCCCCGGGCCTCGGTTCCACACATCTGCCACCACCAGAAGATCCGGTCCTGCTGGGAGGTTGACCCCCAGCAGCTGGTGGAGCCAAGGTGGAGGTTCCAGGTGGAGGCGCTCCTCTGAGCTGGGGAGGACACCAAGGTTGGACGGAGGGACACCCTGGGAGGGCAGAAGACAGAAGGGCCTGCGTCCTGAGTGGTACTCGTGAGGACGGTGACGATGACGATGATGCCGACCTTCAGCCCTGGAAACGGTTCCTCCACGTCAGTGTCACCACTGACCAGGGGAGGTGTGTAATAAACCTGTTACTGGTGCCCCCCCACAAACCTGACAGTAGTTCAAGGTTTTCGTTCAGAAACGAGATCCTGGCAGGGGTGGTGGGTGGTGGGTGGTGCCAGGGAACAGAATGCACTAGCTCCAAGTGCAGGGCAAAGATAAGGAACCATTTCCTGCTGAACTGGAGGACAAGCCCATGAAGGAGCTGTTTATCTGTTGATGTGTGACACCAAAAGGTGGTCATCTAAGGTCAAATGAGCATCCACCCTGTTCACGCTTTTGGCTGTATGCACGAGCTCGATAAAAGAGGAAGCGAGCAGAGGAAGCGCCTTGAGTGATCTGCTGCATGTCTCTCCCTTGCAAGGCCTCTGGTTCTCGGACTCTTTTGTCGAGGCAGACATTGTGTAAAGTTTGTGAATCCACTTTTGGATCCCACCCTTCCTCATCTCTGGAAGCTTCTGGCAAGTCATCTGATTTCTTGTAAAGTGACGTCCAAGTTTCGTTTTTACCTCCAGCCAATCAGAGAGCTGCAGGCGGGGGCTCATAAGTGGCACCTGAGCTCAGGTGAGAGCAGGCTCCCAGGGCAGGACGACAGGCCTTCAAATCCACCGTTTCTACGGAAACTCTTGACCTCGGAGCTCCCAGCAGGGAAGAACCAAAGAAGAGTGCTGCCGTTTCTTGGAGGCAAGTATGGAGGAAGAGGTTCCTCTCCCGGCTCTTCCAGCTAGCTCGCTCTTTACCTCCTGGGACGACGGTCGGGGCCAAACTTTTTGGTTTTTCGTTCTCTTCTCGTATCAGATTAGTGTGAAGAAATGGATCCGTCTTCTGATAGTGAGGACAACCACCCTGAGGAGAGGTCCAGAGGGGCCACGCAGGTGAGTGACCGCCGTCCCTCCTCATCCTCCAAGCGCAGGGTTAGGGTTAGGGTCAGGGTTAGGGTTAGAAGCAAGAGACCCGTTTCCCCCTGAGGGGGCTCAGCCACACCCCTGACCTATGATCAGGCTCCGCGGTGTCCCCCACCCACCGAAGCCCCAAGCGGCTGGTGTTCATGAGCACCCCGGGGTGGGTGGGTGTCCGCGGTGAGGGTCAGAGCTGCACATCTTTGCTAGCGTGTAGCCGATTGACTGGTGATCCCGATGGTTGAATCCTGGGTTAGTGGCTCAGGTACCAACTGGCCAGAGGAAAGCAAAGATGGAGGGAGCAGATGGAAAAAGAAAGGAAAGCAAGGATGACAACGTGGAGGAGAAGCGGTTAGCACACACACCTCACCCTTCATTCCAGGCACACCTCTGGCCAGTTCTCAACCGCTGCGGCAGGTTCAGGCTGGCGCGCGGCGCTGCTAGGCGTTGGGCTGTCAGTTACCCACCAGCCAATCAAGACGCAGCGAGACGAGGCCAGGCAGGTCCCTTCAGGACGGAGGTTCCACCGTCACGATCCAGGAAGCCAGTTTCCACAGCAGCTGACCTCTGTCGGCGGCGCGTTGGAGCAGCTGCTTCCGTTGGTCTCACGCTGTCGGATGAGAACATGAACGGTGGGAGTGTGGAAGAGTGGCCTCTCCACATCCTCCCTGGAGAAAGACAGTTTGTACGGAGGAGGGAAAAGCTGGTCGGGGGGCTGATAGAACCCTTTCCTCACCCAGAACCTTGAGGAGAACGTGTCCTAAAGGTGAGACCCTGGTGGACCGGTCCAGGACGGCTCCTGGAGCCAAGGCTGCCGGTCAGCTGAGTGTTTGTCTGCTGGGCCCCAGAAACCAGGGTCAGGGTTAGACGGGCTAGAGTCCCAAACCACCGTCCAGGGTTCCTGCGTGTCTGCTGGCCCCAGAAACCAGGGTCAGGGTTAGACGGGCTAGAGCCCCAAACCACCGTCCAGGGTTCCTGCGTGTCTGCTGGCCCCAGGAACCAGGGTCAGGGTTGGACGGGCCAGAGTCCCAAACCACCGTCCAGGGTTCCTCCGTGTCTGCTGGCCCCAGAAACCAGGGTCAGGGTTGGACGGGCTAGAGTCCCAAACCACCGTCCAGGGTTCCTGCGTGTCTGCTGGCCCCAGAAACCAGGGTCAGGGTTAGACGGGCTAGAGTCCCAAACCACCGTCCAGGGTTCCTGCGTGTCTGCTGGCCCCAGGAACCAGGGTCAGGGTTAGACCGGCTAGAGTCCCAAACCACCGTCCAGGGTTCCTCCGTGTCTGCTGGCCCCAGAAACCAGGGTCAGGGTTGGACGGGCTAGAGTCCCAAACCACCGTCCAGGGTTCCTGCGTGTCTGCTGGCCCCAGGAACCAGGGTCAGGGTTGGACGGGCTAGAGTCCCAAACCACCGTCCAGGGTTCCTGCGTGTCTGCTGGCCCCTCCCCAGCTTCACTGCCGTTCTAACCCTCTCCTCCTCCTTCTGCCTGGTGTTCCGCTCTTCCTTCATGGAGCAGAGGGACGCTGGTGAGGACGTGGCAGCCCCAGTCAGACAGGGCGGAGCCCCAGCAGGAAAGGGTGGAGCCCCAGCAGGAGAGGGTGGAGCTGCAGCAGCCCCAGCAGGAGAGGGCGGAGCCCATCAGGGTAGGTGTGATGGTTGGACCTGGGGCGTGGACTTCTGGGTCTGCTACTAGCCTGAAGATCCAGACGTTCTCCTCATGACTGTTGTTGTCTTCACAGACCTGACCAACCCATTCAGCCAGTTATCGTTGAACGGGAAAACGGTAAAGAAGCATTCACACTTTCTTTCTGACTTCACCCTTCACCCCTTCTCTTTGTTCCTTTGATCTGGCACCAACAAGTCACGGGCTCCATGATCAGGGCTGTGGGTGGTGCTCACCTCCACACCGCTGCTCATGGGTCTCCCTGCTGCTCTACGCACACGAGCAGCCTTCCAGGGACAGGTTCCATCAGGAATTTTGGTGTTCCTAACCCATCTCTCCACTTTGTCCTCCTTTTCTCCGTGTCCAGCACACCTTGGCAGGCAGTCGTGTGGAAGTTCCAAAGAAGGACTACGACGAACTGTGGATAGAGACCCTCCCAGGCCTTTATGCCCAGAAACTGGCCCCCCTGGTGTTCACAAAGGATGTACTTGCAAAGTCCACTGTCAAGGGAACGACAACGAAAGCAAGGCTTGATCAGGACAAAGTGGAGGCTATTGTAGGTAGGTAACGTCAGTATAAACGATGTCCTCCTGAAAGAAGAGTGGAAATGCTGCATGACTCACAACACCTGTTGTTACTTGGGTTACAGGTGAGGTTATGGTGGGGTTTCCAAGAACAACACGTGATAGAGGTGGAAAAGGCAATCGATCGAAAATGTTCCAATGAATGTTACAATTACCGTAATTTCCGGACTATAGAGCGCACCTGATTGAAAAACCATTTTGTGCATACATAAGCCGCACCTGTCTATAAGCCGCATGTGCCCACATTGAAACATGAGATATTTACAAAGAAAGACGGTACACAGAAAGAGTTTTCAAAGTTTTAAGAATATACCTTAGCTTTTCTTTCCAAACAGTGCCTGTGACGCGGCAGTAACACAGCAGGAATACGGTAGCACAGCACTAACAGGGCTGGTTAAAAAAAACGGTAAAAGTCACTGAAAGCCAGCTCGACTGCTTTTAACTTGAAAGCTGCGTCATATGCATTTCTTCTTAAATTTTCCATGATGAGGGTCTGTTCATGCTAATTTTATTCATGGACAAAGCGCGAAGTTACGTTAAACTTGCATCTTCCTCGACACATATATTCCACCTGTCTCACTCTTACCTTTTCTGCTCGAGCGCCCCTGGCGGCCGTTAGAAAAAAAATGCATACATTAGCCGCATCATTGCATAAGCCGCAGGGTCGAAAGTGTGTGACAAAAGTTGCGGCTTATAGTCCGGAAATTACGGTAAAAAAAACAGATAAGAAGAGAAACTCCATCCACCCATCCTAGAGCCCACCCTCCACCCATCCACCCATCCATCCACCCATCCTCCACCCGTCCTCCACCCCTCCTCTACATCTGCTCTTCCACGTTCGGGTCCAGGGCTCTGGCCCGACTCCCCGTGTGTTTATCTGTCCAGCTGAATGTGATCACCATAGCAACGTTAGCATGTAGCCACTGTGTTAGCATCTTTTGGGGTCATGGACAGCCTGCTGAGCGCTGATGAACAGCTGACCAACCACGTGTCCGCTCTGTGTCAAGCGGAGGCTGGGGGCGGAGCCACGGCGACCTCGGCTCCTGCCCACTGAGCCGTTGGCTTTGGTCCTCTGTAGCTTTGCCTGGTGTTTTGCTTTGATCCTGGTTCTGTTTGGATGTGATCCTCTTCAATAAAACCTGGGTGACGCCCTCTGTTGCTCCGCCTCCCTTCTGGACACAAACGCTCCCAGTTCCTCCACCCAGCGGAGGCTAAAACGTCCCGTAACAACACGAAGTACACCTACCCTGAGCTGTTTTAGCATCTGTAGCTAGCACATCAAAGGTCATGTACCTCACCACCATCAAAGAACCAAAGGGGGGGTGGACGGTTGGTGGACGGGTGCGGTCAACACGGGGACGCTCGGGGCCCCTGTTGCTCACCAGGGTGGGGGGGGGGTTGCTGTTTGGTTGGGCCTGGCCCCCGGGGCACCTTTGTGCTGGTCTCCATGGTTACCGGCTGCAGGCTCAGCAGCGGGTCTTTTGTGCGCGGTACCGGCCTCCCTGGTGGGAGTCACGCTGGCTCCTCTGGCTCGGAGCTCCCCAGTGTTCCCGGTGTTCCCAGTGTTCCCGGTATTCCCGGTGCTTCCAGATGTCTGCTCCCAGTCACGACAGCTCTGGGCGGCGGCGGCGGCGGCGCTGGGCGGGGCTACGGCAGAGGTGGAAGCTCCTGGGCTTGTTTGAGGTGGACCAGCAGCATGAGCTGTACCAGCTGACCAGCCTGATGAAGGAGGGGCTGGCCACAGCCTGCCAGGGCCCCCCCGGGGAGAACCAGCCGGTAAGTAGCAGCTCAGAGAGCAGCAGGGCCGCTCAGCGATGAGGAGGGTGGACGGCTTCATCACAACAGCACCCTGCTAGGGAGGGTGCTCCAGGGTGGGGGCGGAGCGCTCCTCCACCCTGCAGGCAAGCGTGGCCAGCAGCTCAGGAGGTGTTATAAACCAGTTATTACCTTCACCCCAGCCCTTGGAAGAACAGAGCAGCGGTGCCTGGTTCTGGTTCTGGTGTGGTTCCTGTGGGGGCCGGGGGGCCTCTGGGAGCAGAAGCCCCCCGGTGAAGCTGGTAGTTTGAAGCCCTCCTGACCAGTGAGACCAGCGTGACCAGTGAGACCAGCTGCTGCTGGTCCAGCAGTGACGCTGACTCAGCAGAAGCTTCTGGGGGTGGAGCTGGTCAAACCTGCTCATGTGATTGGTTGTACTGGCCGGCGGGGTCAGGGGTCAGGGGTCAGGGGGGTTGGGGGTCCTCCTGCGTCTCTAACAGCACCCTCCTGTTGGCCTCCAGGCTGAACTCTCAGACCAGGACTACAGGTCAGAGGTCACCCACACTCATACGGTAGGCGCGTGTCCTCGTCCCCTCCCGGAGCGGCGGCGCCCCCCTGACGCGGTGCTTCTGCGCAGGCCTTCGCCATGACGACCTTCGCCGGCCCGGTCTTCGCCAGCCTGAGGGCCTCGTTGGGAATCAGCCAGCAGGAATATTTCCAGTCTCTGTGTTGGGAAAACTGCTTCCTCCAGTTCATCAGCAACTCCAAGAGCAGCGCCGACTTCTTCCTGACGTGAGACGCACCTTCACACCCTCCGCCGCCCCCGAGAAACGGCGCCGCCGCCTTAGCCTTAGCCTTAGCCTTAGCCTTAGCCTTAGCCTTAGCCTTAGCCTTAGCCTTAGCCTAGCTGCCCGAGCTGGGGATGGAGTAGAAACTGTGTGGCTGTTTGGGACCTCGGAGCTTCCAGGGGTTGGAGGCGACCTGCGGAAGCTCTGGGAGCTCCTCCAGAGGGAGCGGCCGCCCCAGGAGGACCTGGAGGCTCATCCTGCTCTCCCCCACCCCAGAAACGACAAACGCTTCTTCCTGAAGACCCAGAAGAGACGAGAGGTCCGGTTCCTGCTGGACAACCTGAAGACCTACGTGGAACATCTGAGGAGCTACCCCCATTCACTGCTGGTCAAGTTCCTCGGTACACACACACACACACACACACACACACACACACACACACACACACACACACACACACACACACAGTCGTCATGGCTGTATCTGTGGACCTACCTGTAACTGGATCTGGTCTGGTGGATCTGGTCTTACTGATCTGGTCTGGTGGATCTGGTCTTACTGATCTGGTCTGGTGGATCTGGTCTTATTGATCTGGTCTTACTGATCTGGTCCTGTGGATCTGGTCTTACTGATCTGGTCTGGTGGATCTGGTCTTATTGATCTGGTCTTACTGATCCAGTCTTACTGATCTGGTCCTGTGGATCTGGTCTTACTGATCTGGTCTGGTGGATCTGGTCCTGTGGATCTCTCAGTGCCTCTCTGGTCTTTCAGGTGTCCACAGGATTGTGGTCCCCTGCAGGTGGAAGGTAAGGTAGCCGCTGGTGTGTTTGACGGCTCCTCGCAGACATCCCATAATTTGGACCCCTCCCCTTCCTGTTGCAGAGGTACTTCATCGTCATGCTGAGCGTGTTCTACCCAGACGACAGGATCAGCGCCAGGTGAGTCCCACGTGGACCTGGGGGACAGGGGGACCCTGCCGATGGAGGCGCGGACCTGGTGATCGAGCCCCGGGTGGAGGAGGGCTCATCAGCGCGCTGACGGCTGATTGGTTGGCGCTCTTCTCCCGTGGCTCAGGTACGACATCAAAGGCTGTGAGGTGAGTCGCTGGACGGACCCGTCCCCAGAGGGAGACCAGCAGGTGGTGGTCCTCAAAGACCTCAACTTCGAAGGCCAGTTCATCACTCTGGGTGAGCCAGGGGGTCCTGCTGGGCTAGGGTTGGGTCAGGGGGGCCAGCCCCAGTCCAGCCCGCCGGTTCTTCACCGCACGGTCCCGCGCTGTCCCACTGGTCCGTGTCCTGTCTGTGCAGGCCAGCAGCGCTCCTGGCTCCTGCTGCAGGTGGACATCGACACCACCTACCTGCAGAGGCTCAACGTGGTGGACTACAGCCTCCTGCTGGGCCAGCAGACCCTGCAGCCTGACGAGCAGCTGCAGGTCCTGTCCCTCAGGACCCTCATCGCCAGAACCAAGAGGTGAGTTGCTTCTGGGGCTGCAGCAGCAGCCTTCTACTGCTGAGGTCCAGGCCCCGAACACGGTCGATTCAGACCCAGAACACGGTCCTTTCAGACCCAGAACACAGTCCTTTCAGACCCAGAACACGGTCTGTTCAGACCCAGCACTCGGTCCTTTCAGACCCAGAACACGGTCTATTCGGACCCAGAACACGGTCCTTTCAGACCCAGAACACGGTCATTTCAGGTCCAGAACACGGTCCTTTCAGACCCAGAACACAGTCCATTGGGTCCCAGAACTCAGTCCTTTCAGACCCAGAACACGGTCCTTTCGGACCCAGAACTCAGTCCATTGGGTCCCAGAACACTGTCCATTCGGACCCAGAACACGGTCCATTGGGTCCCAGAACGACGGTCCATTCGGACCTGCTCTGCTCTTCTGTCCCTGCAGGTCTGTGAGTCCAGGCTGCAGCTTTCAGCTTCGCAGGCGGAGCTCCAGCAGGTCCACAGCACCGACCCGCCTCTGGACGTCCTGAAACCGATCTTCTGAGGGCGCCAGAAGCAGCAGGAGGGGCCTCAGGGGGTCCCAGTCCGGTCCCTGGGCCGGTGGGGCCCGCAGACCTTCAAGCCCAGAACAGGCGCTTGCTGCCGGACCTGAAGAACCCTCTGCACGTCATCGACGGACCCGAGCAGCGCTACTTCATCGGCATTATTGACATTTTCACCGTTTACACTTTCCGGAAGCGACTGGAGCATTTGTGGAAGACGGTCCGACATCCCGGTCGCTCCTTTTCAACAGTCAGTCCACAGACTTACTGCCTGCGTCTGTGTGACTGGATACGGGACCACAGCAAGTAGAGGTGGAGAGTCAGCCAGCACGGGGCCCCGAGCCCCGGGCCCCGGTTCCACACATCTGCCACCACCAGAAGATCCGGTCCTGCTGGGGAGGTTGACCCCCAGCAGCTGGTGGAGCCAAGGTGGAGGTTCCAGGTGGAGGCGCTCCTCTGAGCTGGGGGAGGACACCAAGGTTGGACGGAGGGGCACCCTGGGGGGGCAGAAGACAGAAGGGCCTGCGTCCTGAGTGGTACTCGTGAGGACGGTGACGGTGACGATGATGCCGACCTTCAGCCCTGGAAACGGTTCCTCCACGTCAGTGTCACCACTGACCAGGGGAGGTGTGTAATAAACCTGTTACTACACACTTCCATCCATCCATCTCATCTGTCCATCCATCCAACCATCCATCCATCCGACTGAAATCAGCAGATCTTCCCTCCATCTCATTAGTGCAGCTCATGCATGTTTATTACACATCAAACCAGCATGTTTATTACACAGCGACACATTTAATAACACACGTCATCACAAAGGTCATAGCAACGTAAACACGGCTCCTAGCAACCGGAAGCCTACGTCCCTCCTGGAATCACTCACAGCAAACAGGAGATTCTCCAGGCAGCATGCTGAAGGTGGAGCTCTGGGTTCTACGGGTGGATGAGGGCAGGAGAGGCCTGGCAGGAGCCAAGCTGGGGAGGTCCATGAGGAGCCGAGACCAGCCGAGACCATCTGAGACCATCTGAGACCATCTGAGACCAGCCGAGACCATCTGAGACCATCTGAGACCAGCCGAGCAGACTGGGGCCATCAGCAGAAAAAGACCGCTGGGGGACGTGGGCGTCCCCACGGGTGGACGGGGCTCTGCGCTGTCTGAGTTAGTCTGCGTTAGTGGCGTCCAACGTTGCGTCGGCGTGTTAGTAGTTTTAGGGGCTGGAGGACAGAACCAGGACCTCTGCTGGTAGCAACGGTGCCCTGCTCCAGGGTGTGTGTGTGTGTGTGTGTGTGTGTGTGTGTGTGTGTGTGTGTGTGGGTGGGGGGAGGGGCGGGCGAACGTTGGTCCATCAGCTGAGCAGCTCCAGGTAGGTGACGGGGACTTTGCCTTTGTCGTTGCCGCGCTCTCCAACCAGCCAATCAGGATCCATCCCTGGAACGGTGTAGACGGTGATGAGCTGGAGGGACAGGACAGGTGTCAGGACTCAGGTCACATGACAGGCCCCACCCACACTGCAGAAACAGGCTGTAAAAGAAGGCAGCAGACGCCTGGACCGCAGTTCCGAGGCTCGGCCAGCGGAGGGCGCCAACCTCGTCAGCTAGCAGGGAGAGCTCGCTGGCGTCGTGGGCGTCGTAGTCGTACAGGACCTTGGCCTTCCTGGTTCCTGTGACGGCCAGCGGCGTCTGCTCCACGCCCAGCGCGCTGTGGCTGGACGAGGCCGCCGCGCTCGGCTTGGGCGCCGCCGTGGCCGCGGCAGGGTTAGCACACCTGTGAGGAACAGACAGGGGGAGGAGTCAGCGGCGGGGGCGGCGCTGGCCTGCGGCGGTGCCTTACCGGGCTCAGCTCCCGCTGCAGCTCCTGCGTGTAGTGGTGGCACTGGGCGTAGTAGGAGGCCTGCGCCTCCGCAAAGTCGTGGAGGCA
>CAAE01000335.1:0-18589 GCA_000180735.1 Tetraodon nigroviridis | reverse complement strand
ACTGGTAGTTTTTCTTCTTCGTGTGTTGCTTCTTTGGCGGTTGTGAGAGTTCGTTTATCGCCCCCTACCGGAGGGCTGGGGCAGGTTCCAGATTGTTCCACTCAAAAAACCCAGAAAAACAACAACAACCGGTACAGTTTCACCCATTATTGAACCCGGGGGAATCTTAAATCCCAGAGAAGCTCTTCCAGAGGAATGGAGGATGGAGGCGACGCCCGGGCCCAGTTTGACCGGTCGCGTGCTCACATTCTGTGGTTCTACCTCAGAGGTTAACAATGCAGTAAAATGTGTTCTCCTAAAGGAGGAGGCGGACCAGAGCAGCCCCTCCTCATCTCTGGAAGCTTCTGGCAAGTCATCTGATTTCTTGTAAAGTGACGTCCAAGTTTCGTTTTTACCTTCCAGCCAATCAGAGAGCTGCAGGCGGGGGCTTATAAGTGGCACCCGAGCGAGGGTGAGAGCAGGCTCCCAGGGCAGGACGACAGGCCTTCAAATCCACCGTTTCTACGGAAACTCTTGACCTCGGAGCTCCCAGCAGGGAAGAACCAAAGAAGAGTGCTGCCATTTCTTGGAGGCAAGTATGGAGGAAGAGGTTCCTCTCCCGGCTCTTCCAGCTAGCTCGCTCTTTACCTCCTGGGACAACGGTCGGGGCCAAACTTTTTGGTTTTTCGTTCTCTTCTCGTATCAGATTAGTGTGAAGAAATGGATCGGTCCCCTGTTGGTAGGGACAACCACCCTGAGGAGAGGTCCAGAGGGGCCACGCAGGTGAGTGACCGCCGTCCCTCCTCATCCTCCAACCGCAGGTTTAGGGTCAGGGTTAGGGTTAGAAGCAAGAGACCCGTTTCCCCCTGAGGGGGCTCAGCCACACCCCTGACCTATGATCAGGCTCCGCGGTGTCCCCCACCCACCGAAGCCCCAAGCGGCTGGTGTTCATGAGCACCCCGGGGTGGGTGGGTGTCCGCGGTGAGGGTCAGAGCTGCACATCTTTGCTAGCGTGTAGCCGATTGACTGGTGATCCCGATGGTTGAATCCTGGGTTAGTGGCTCAGGTACCAACTGGCCAGAGGAAAGCAAAGATGGAGGGAGCAGATGGAAAAAGAAAGGAAAGCAAGGATGACAACGTGGAGGAGAAGCGGTTAGCACACACACCTCACCCTTCATTCCAGGCACACCTCTGGCCAGTTCTCAACCGCTGCGGCAGGTTCAGGCTGGCGCGCGGCGCTGCTAGGCGTTGGGCTGTCAGTTACCCACCAGCCAATCAAGACGCAGCGAGACGAGGCCAGGCAGGTCCCTTCAGGACGGAGGTTCCACCGTCACGATCCAGGAAGCCAGTTTCCACAGCAGCTGACCTCTGTCGGCGGCGCGTTGGAGCAGCTGCTTCCGTTGGTCTCACGCTGTCGGATGAGAACATGAACGGTGGGAGTGTGGAAGAGTGGCCTCTCCACATCCTCCCTGGAGAAAGACAGTTTGTACGGAGGAGGGAAAAGCTGGTCAGGGGGCTGATAGAACCCTTTCCTCACCCAGAACCTTGAGGAGAACGTGTCCTAAAGGTGAGACCCTGGTGGACCGGTCCAGGACGGCTCCTGGAGCCAAGGCTGCCGGTCAGCTGAGTGTTTGTCTGCTGGCCCCAGAAACCAGGGTCAGGGTTAGACGGGCTAGAGTCCCAAACCACCATCCAGGGTTCCTCCGTGTCGTGTGCCCCAGTAACCAGTTTCAGTTTTATACGTTCTATAGTCCCAAACCACCGTCCAGTTTCCCTCCGTGTCGGCGGGCCCCAGTAACCAGGGTCAGGGTTAGACGGGCTAGAGTCCCAAACCACCGTCCAGGGTTCCTCCGTGTCTGCTGGCCCCAGTAACCAGGGTCAGGGTTGGACGGGCTAGAGTCCCAAACCACCGTCCAGGGTTCCTCCGTGTCTGCTGGCCCCAGAAACCAGGGTCAGGGTTGTACAGGCTAGAGTCCCAAACCACCGTCCAGGGTTCCTGCGTGTCTGCTGGCCCTCCCCAGCTTCACGGCCGTTCTAACCCTCTCCTCCTCCTTCTGCCTGGTGTTCCGCTCTTCCTTCATGGAGCAGAGGGACGCTGGTGAGGACGGGGCAGCCCCAGCAGGACAGGGTGGAGCCTCAGCAGGAAAGGCGGAGCCCATCAGGGTAGGTGTGACGGTTGGACCTGGGGCGTGGACTCTGGGTCTGCTACTAGCCTGAAGATCCAGACGTTCTCCCCATGACTGTTGTTGTCTTCACAGACCAGCCAGATGTGAGCCAGTTATGGATTTCTCCACCTGCACCATCACCGTCTTCTCGTTTCAGGGAAGTGGAAATGGTAAAGAAGCATTCACACTTTCTTTCCAACTTCTCCCTTCATCCATGTTTTCTCTTTGTTCCTTTGATCTGGCACCAACAAGTCACGGGCTCCATGATCAGGGCTGTGGGTGGTGCTCACCTCCACACCACTGCTCATGGGTCTCCCTGCTGCTCTACGCACACGAGCAGCCTTCCAGGGACAGGTTCCATCAGGAACTTTGGTGTTCCTAACCCATCTCTCCACTTTGTCCTCCTTTTCTCCGTGTCCAGTACACCTTGGCAGGCAGTGGTGTGGAAATTCCAAAGAAGGACTACGACGAACTGCTGGAAAATATCACTGACATGTCCAGGTTTACGAAGTACCTGGCTAGACTGGTGTTTGAAGGGCTCGATTTTGCAGAGTACACCCTGACTGGAACCAGTGGGGTAGGAGGAGGAACAAACCCGACAGTAAAAGAAAAGCTTGATGAGGACAAAGTGGAGGCTATTATAAGTATGTAACGTCAGTATAAACGATGTCCTCCTGAAAGAAGAGTGGAAATGCTGCATGACTCACAACACCTGTTGTTATTTGGGTTACAGATGAGGTTCAGCGGAGGTTTCCAGAAACAACAACACGTGTTGAGGTGCAAAAAGTAATCAGAGAAATGTGTTACACTGCAGCCGCCAAGAAAAAAAGAAGAAGCAGAAACTAATGAGTGGTGTGTGTCTGTATGGTTGGAGGCACATCCATCCGTCCTCCATCCACCCATCCTCCACCCATCCATCCCCCCACCCACCCATCCTCCACCCATCCATCCACCCATCCACCCACCCATCCTCCATCCACCTATCCATCCATCCATCCATCCATCCTCCACCCACCCATCCACCCATCCTCCATCCATCCACCCACCCACCCATCCACCCATCCATCCCCCCACCCACCTACCCTCCACCCATCCCACCCACCCACCCATCCTCCACCCGTCCTCCACCCCTCCTCTACATCTGCTCTTCCACCCCCCCCCCCCACCCCCCTCCCCCCACTCCCCGTGTGTTTATTTGTCCAGCTGAATGTGATCACCATAGCAACGTTAGCATGTAGCCACTGTGTTAGCATCTTTTGGGGTCATGGACAGCCTGCTGAGCGCTGATGAACAGCTGACCAACCACGTGTCCGCTCTGTGTCAAGCGGAGGCTGGGGGCGGACACGGGCGACCTCGGCTCCTGCCCACTGAGCCGTTGGCTTTGGTCCTCTGTAGCTTTGCCTGGTGTTTTGCTTTGATCCTGGTTCTGTTTGGATGTGATCCTCTTCAATAAAACCTGGGTGACGCCCTCTGTTGCTCCGCCTCCCTTCTGGACACGAACGCTCCCAGTTCCTCCACCCCAGCGGAGGCTAAAGCGTCCCGTAACAACACGAAGTACACCTACCCTGAGCTGTTTTAGCATCTGTAGCTAGCACATCAAAGGTCATGTACCTCACCACCATCAAAGAACCAAAGGGGGGGGGCGCGTTCAGTCTGCTGGATGCTGGTTGGTGGACGGGTGCGGTCAACACGGGGACGCTCGGGGCCCCTGTTGCTCACCAGGGTGGGGGGGGTTGCTGTTTGGTTGGGCCTGGCCCCTGGGGCACCTTTGTGCTGGTCTCCATGGTTACCGGCTGCAGGCTCAGCAGCGGGTCTTTTGTGCGCGGTACCGGCCTCCCTGGTGGGAGTCACGCTGGCTCCTCTGGCTCGGAGCTCCCCAGTGTTCCCAGTGTTCCCGGTGTTCCCGGTGCTTCCAGATGTCTGCTCCCAGTCACGACGGCTCTGGGCGGCGGCGGCGGCGGCGCTGGGCGGGGCTACGGCAGAGGTGGAAGCTCCTGGGCTTGTTTGAGGTGGACCAGCAGCATGAGCTGTACCAGCTGACCAGCCTGATGAAGGAGGGGCTGGCCACAGCCTGCCCAGGGCCCCCCCGGGGAGAACCAGCCGGTAAGTAGCAGCTCAGAGAGCAGCAGGGCCGCTCAGCGATGAGGAGGGTGGACGGCTTCATCACAACAGCACCCTGCTAGGGAGGGTGCTCCAGGGTGGGGGCGGACGCTCCTCCACCCTGCAGGCAAGCGTGGCCAGCAGCTCAGGAGGTGTTATAAACCAGTTATTACCTTCACCCCAGCCCTTGGAAGAACAGAGCAGCGGTGCCTGGTTCTGGTTCTGGTGTGGTTCCTGTGGGGGCCGGGGGGCCTCTGGGAGCAGAAGCCCCCCGGTGAAGCTGGTAGTTTGAAGCCCTCCTGACCAGCGTGACCAGTGAGACCAGTGAGACCAGCTGCTGCTGGTCCAGCAGTGACGCTGACTCAGCAGAAGCTTCTGGGGGTGGAGCTGGTCAAACCTGCTCATGTGATTGGTTGTACTGGCCGGCAGGGTCAGGGGTCAGGGGTCAGGGGGGTTGGGGGTCCTCCTGCGTCTCTAACAGCACCCTCCTGTTGGCCTCCAGGCTGAACTCTCAGACCAGGACTACAGGTCAGAGGTCACCCACACTCATACGGTAGGCGCGTGTCCTCGTCCCCTCCCGGAGCGGCGGCGCCCCCCTGACGCGGTGCTTCTGCGCAGGCCTTCGCCATGACGACCTTCGCCGGCCCGGTCTTCGCCAGCCTGAGGGCCTCGTTGGGAATCAGCCAGCAGGAATATTTCCAGTCTCTGTGTTGGGAAAACTGCTTCCTCCAGTTCATCAGCAACTCCAAGAGCAGCGCCGACTTCTTCCTGACGTGAGACGCACCTTCACACCCTCCGCCCCCCCCGAGAAACGGCGGCGCCGCCTTAGCCTTAGCCTTAGCCTTAGCCTTAGCCTTAGCCTAGCTGCCCGAGCTGGGGATGGAGTAGAAACTGTGTGGCTGTTTGGGACCTCGGAGCTTCCAGGGGTTGGAGACGACCTGCGGAAGCTCTGGGAGCTCCTCCAGAGGGAGCGGCCGCCCCAGGAGGACCTGGAGGCTCATCCTGCTCTCCCCCACCCCAGAAACGACAAACGCTTCTTCCTGAAGACCCAGAAGAGACGGGAGGTCCGGTTCCTGCTGGACAACCTGAAGACCTACGTGGAACATCTGAGGAGCTACCCCCATTCACTGCTGGTCAAGTTCCTCGGTACACACACACACACACACACACACACACACAGAGTCGTCATGGCTGTATCTGTGGACCTACCTGTAACTGGATCTGGTCTGGTGGATCTGGTCTTACTGATCTGGTCCTGTGGATCTGGTCTTACTGATCTGGTCTGGTGGATCTGGTCTTATTGATCTGGTCTTACTGATCCAGTCTTACTGATCTGGTCCTGTGGATCTGGTCTTACTGATCTGGTCTGGTGGATCTGGTCTTATTGATCTGGTCTGGTGGATCTGGTCCTGTGGATCTGGTCTTACTGATCTGGTCTGGTGGATCTGGTCCTGTGGATCTCTCAGTGCCTCTCTGGTCTTTCAGGTGTCCACAGGATCGTGGTCCCCTGCAGGTGGAAGGTAAGGTAGCCGCTGGTGTGTTTGACGGCTCCTCGCAGACATCCCATAATTTGGACCCCTCCCCTTCCTGTTGCAGAGGTACTTCATCGTCATGCTGAGCGTGTTCTACCCAGACGACAGGATCAGCGCCAGGTGAGTCCCACGTGGACCTGGGGGACAGGGGGACCCTGCCGATGGAGGCGTGGACCTGGTGATCGAGCCCCGGGTGGAGGAGGGCTCATCAGCGCGCTGACGGCTGATTGGTTGGCGCTCTGCTCCCGTGGCTCAGGTACGACATCAAAGGCTGTGAGGTGAGTCGCTGGACGGACCCGTCCCCAGAGGGAGACCAGCAGGTGGTGGTCCTCAAAGACCTCAACTTCGAAGGCCAGTTCATCACTCTGGGTGAGCCAGGGGGGTCCTGCTGGGCTAGGGTTGGGTCAGGGGGGTCAGTGGGGCCAGCCCCAGTCCAGCCCGCCGGTTCTTCACCGCACGGTCCCGCGCTGTCCCTCTGGTCCGTGTCCTGTCTGTGCAGGCCAGCAGCGCTCCTGGCTCCTGCTGCAGGTGGACATCGACACCACCTACCTGCAGAGGCTCAACGTGCTGGACTACAGCCTCCTGCTGGGCCAGCAGACCCTGCAGCCTGACGAGCAGCTGCAGGTCCTGTCCCTCAGGACCCTCATCGCCAGAACCAAGAGGTGAGTTGCTTCTGGGGCTGCAGCAGCAGCCTTCTACTGCTGAGGTCCAGGCCCCGAACACGGTCCTTTCAGACCCAGAACACGGTCCTTTCAGACCCAGAACACAGTCCTTTCAGACCCAGAACACGGTCTGTTCAGACCCAGCACTCGGTCCTTTCAGACCCAGAACACGGTCTATTCGGACCCAGAACACGGTCCTTTCAGACCCAGAACACGGTCATTTCAGGTCCAGAACACGGTCCTTTCAGACCCAGAACACAGTCCATTGGGTCCCAGAACACAGTCCATTGAGACCCAGAACACGGTCCTTTCGGACCCAGAACTCAGTCCATTGGGGTCCCAGAACACTGTCCATTCGGACCCAGAACACGGTCCATTGGGTCCCAGAACACGGTCCATTCGGACCTGCTCTGCTCTTCTGTCCCTGCAGGTCTGTGAGTCCAGGCTGCAGCTTCAGCTTCGCAGGCGGAGCTCCAGCAGGTCCACAGCACCGACCCGCCTCTGGACGTCCTGAAACCGATCTTCTGAGGGCGCCAGAAGCAGCAGGAGGGGCCTCAGGGGGTCCCAGTCTGGTCCCTGGGCCGGTGGGGCCCGCAGACCTTCAAGCCCAGAACAGGCGCTTGCTGCCGGACCTGAAGAACCCTCTGCACGTCATCGACGGACCCGAGCAGCGCTACTTCATCGGCATTATTGACATTTTCACCGTTTACACTTTCCGGAAGCGACTGGAGCATTTGTGGAAGACGGTCCGACATCCCGGTCGCTCCTTTTCTACAGTCAGTCCACAGACTTACTGCCTGCGTCTGTGTGACTGGATACGGGACCACAGCAAGTAGAGGCGGAGAGTCAGCCAGCACGGGGCCCCGAGCCCTGGGCCCCAGTTCCACACATCTGCCACCACCAGAAGATCTGGTCCTGCTGGGAGGTTGACCCCCAGCAGCTGGTGGAGCCAAGGTGGAGGTTCCAGGTGGAGGCGCTCCTCTGAGCTGGGGAGGACACCAAGGTTGGACGGAGGGGCACCCTGGGGGGCAGAAGACAGAAGGGCCTGCGTCCTGAGTGGTACTCGTGAGGACGGTGACGATGACGATGATGCCGACCTTCAGCCCTGGAAACGGTTCCTCCACGTCAGTGTCACCACTGACCAGGGGAGGTGTGTAATAAACCTGTTACTACACACTTCCATCCATCCATCTCATCTGTCCATCCATCCAACCATCCATCCATCCGACTGAAATCAGCAGATCTTCCCTCCATCTCATTAGTGCAGCTCATGCATGTTTATTACACATCAAACCAGCATGTTTATTACACAGCGACACATTTAATAACACACGTCATCACAAAGGTCATAGCAACGTAAACACGGCTCCTAGCAACCGGAAGCCTACGTCCCTCCTGGAATCACTCACAGCAAACAGGAGATTCTCCAGGCAGCATGCTGAAGGTGGAGCTCTGGGTTCTACGGGTGGATGAGGGCAGGAGAGGCCTGGCAGGAGCCAAGCTGGGGAGGTCCATGAGGAGCCGAGACCAGCCGAGACCATCTGAGACCATCTGAGACCATCTGAGACCAGCCGAGACCATCCGAGACCATCTGAGACCAGCCGAGACCATCTGAGACCATCTGAGACCATCTGAGACCATCTGAGACCAGCCGAGACCATCTGAGACCATCTGAGACCATCCGAGACCATCCGAGACCATCTGAGACCATCTGAGACCATCTGAGACCAGCCGAGACCAGCCGAGACCATCTGAGACCATCTGAGACCATCTGAGACCAGCCGAGACCAGCCGAGACCATCTGAGATCAGCCGAGCAGACTGGGGCCATCAGCAGAAAAAGACCGCTGGGGGACGTGGGTGTCCCCACGGGTGGGCGGGGCTCTGCGCTGTCTGAGTTAGTCTGCGTTAGTGGCGTCCAACGTTGCATCGGCGTGTTAGTAGTTTTAGGGGCTGGAGGACAGAACCAGGACCTCTGCTGGTAGCAACGGTGCCCTGCTCCAGGTGTGTGTGTGTGTGTGTGTGTGTGTGTGTGTGTGTGTGTGTGTGTGTGTGTGGGGGGGGGGGGCGGAGAGCGTTGGTCCATCAGCTGAGCAGCTCCAGGTAGGTGACGGGGACTTTGCCTTTGTCGTTGCCGCGCTCTCCGACCAGCCAATCAGGATCCATCCCTGGAACGGTGTAGACGGTGATGAGCTGGAGGGACAGGACAGGTGTCAGAACTCAGGTCACATGACAGGCCCCACCCACACTGCAGAAACAGGCTGTAAAAGAAGGCAGCAGACGCCTGGACCGCAGTTCCGAGGCTCGGCCAGCGGAGGGCGCCAACCTCGTCAGCTAGCAGGGAGAGCTCGCTGGCGTCGTGGGCGTCGTAGTCGTACAGGACCTTGGCCTTCCTGGTTCCTGTGACGGCCAGCGGCGTCTGCTCCACGCCCAGCGCGCTGTGGCTGGACGAGGCCGCCGCGCTCGGCTTGGGCGCCGCCGCGGCAGGGTTAGCACACCTGTGAGGGAACAGACAGGGGGAGGAGTCAGCGGCGGGGGCGGCGCTGGCCTTGCGGCGGCGCCTCACCGGCTCAGCTCCCGCTGCAGCTCCTGCGTGTAGTGGTGGCACTGGGCGTAGTAGGAGGCCTGCGCCTCCGCAAAGTCGTGGAGGCAGCGCAGGTGGTTGAGCTGCAACACAAACGCGCTAGCGTCAGCGCCCGCGCCGGCGCTGCCGGACAGGTGGCGGGCGGCGGCCCCACTCACGTGCGTGCTGCTGATGCCCTCCAGCAGCAGCCGGGTCACCTCCGCCTGCCGGTCGAACTCGGTCTGAGCCACGCGCAGCTCCCTGCTCCGCCTGCGGAGGAAGCGCAGCCGTCAGGGGCCGGCCCGGCGCCGCGGCGCCGACCCGGCCACGGGGGCGGAGACTCACCTTGTCCACCTCCTCACTGAGCAGCTGGGAAGAGCAGCGGAGACGATGGGGGGACAGACAGAAGCAGCCAGTCAGAACCAGTCAGACAAGGCCCTGGTCCAGAGGCGGGTCCGTCCCAGAGGGCCCTGCCGGGCTCAGACGTGCACAAACGTGCACGTTTTCATCGCCTCATGCTGCCGAGCTGGGCCTGAACCAGGAAGTCACTGTCGCCGTGGCAACAGTCAGCCCACCCTTGGTTGGTGGCAGGGAAAGGAAGGTCACATGACACCAGAGACCATTGATCCCCGCCCAGAGATCAGATGACTGGGTCAAAGATCAAAGCTCCAGGGCTTTGATCAGAGAGCTGCTGGTTAGGGAGGACAGGTGGAGGTCATGTGTGTGGGGGCGGGGCTGCTGGTGGAGGCCCAGCTCTCCCAGTGGCTGACTGGTTCCCTGGCTGCACTGAGCGTGCGTGTGCGTGCGTGGCGGTGCACGTGTGCTCGGGCTGCAGTCTTACCGCTGACGCGCTGGCGGACAGGACGTAATTTCGCGGCCGGGTCTCCTGAAAATCAGGCGCAGCCTACGAGACAAGACGGGACACATGTTGGCGCGGTCATGCACACACACACACACGCACGCGCGCGCGCACACGCACACACACACACACAGGCAGAACAGGCGCACAAGCAGCCGGACCACCGGGAGCCCTCAGCCAAGCTCCGCCCTCTTCATCACCACGCTACTCAGAGGTCAGAGGTCAAGTGGAGCCGCTCACGGAGGACATGCAGCAGGCCTCAAGCTGAGGAGGAGGAGGAGGATGAGGAGGAGGATGAAGATCGCTGGTGGGAATCAGAGACCGGAGGTCTGGAGAGATCACATGACCCCCAAGGACCGGGTCTAGGACCCGGTCCTGGGTCCAGGACCGGGACAGGTGTTACACCTGTAGGACGGCGGTGCTGGGGGTGAGAGGGTGGAGGAAGGGGGGCACCCAGGGGGGGCTCAGGCCGTCTCTGGTTGCCACGGTGACGAAGGGCGACTGTTTGCAGGTGACAGGATGGTGTGAGAGCGGATGGAGGAGGGAAGCGAGTGCGGATGCAGAGGTGAGGAAGGGCCAGAGGCTCCTCCAGAGGCCCCACCCACCCCCGGCGGCCCCACCCACCGCGGCCTTGGCCTCCGCCTGCTTGGCCTTCTTCACTCGGGCTTTGCAGATGTCCAGGTCCAGCCGGCGGTTCTCCAGCAGGCGGCGCTCCTTCTGCGGGGGAGGAGGGGGCGTGGTCACGGCTGGTTGCCCCGCCCCCACCGGGACAACTTGGCTTGCGGCCCACTCACCGATATCGTCCTCCAGTCGCCCTCCAGGAAGTTGCGCAGCGGCGTGAGGAAGTTGGCGGTGGCGATGTAGAGGAACTCGCGCTCGGCTCCGCCCAGCCTCTTCTGGTACTCCCCCACCGTGGTCAGCGTGCTGCCTGCGGCCGCGCACGGCGCAGGGGGAGGCGTCAACGCTCGGGGCTGGAGCCACCCGCAGCTGGCTAGCTATGCTAACGCTAAGGCCTAGCTCCTGATGAGCAGCACGAGCCCGCTAACGCCTGAGTGGCCCTCCTGGCTCCTCCTCCCTCACCCTCCCACTGACCGTACGGCGTCTCCGGGCCCAGGTCGGCGGCGGCGTCCAGCATGTGCTGGCCCAGCAGCTCCGCGTTGGTCACCTTGGAGGGCAACTTCCTGTCCAGCTTGTCGTAGATGAACTCTTCTATCCGGGCACCTGAGTGTGAGGAGGAAATACAAGCACACACATGACCCAAGACAGGAAGTGTGCAGGCTGCTGCGCTGGCCGCTGCGCTGGCCGCCTGGTGAAAGGCCGGCGTAGCCAAGGCTGCACATTCACACACATCAAAGCCTAAAGTTCAAAAGACGAACAAAGCTCTCTGAATTAGCCTCCCAGCTTCTCAAACAGCTGGTTTGCTTCATCCGGCTGCTTCCTGAGACGCAACAGCATCCAACAGCGTCCAACAGCGTCCAATGGCATCCAACAGCGTCCAACGTTACCAAGGTTACGATGAGCTCCGGGAGGACGAACAGCAGAGTGAAGGAAAACAGGAAGTAAAGGTGAGCAGCCAATCAGAGGGGAGGAGCCTGCCCACGGGAGGACTTCCTGTTGACCCCGGGGTCCGCTAGCCCCGTTACTAGCCAGCAGCTGGTCCCTGCCCCCCCCCCCCCACCCCAGCCCGTGGGGCGACTGGGAGAACTGGTTTTCGGTGGACTCTCGGGCAGCCGTCACGAGCGCGACAGGAGCGCACGGACGCCCGGGTCAAGCCCAGTGGCCCCAGCGGGGGCGGAGCCTGGGCCGTGGTTCACCTGCGCTCCGGTGGCGGCACACACACGGTCGACAGACACAGACTGGACTTACCAGTTTGGTCAACTGGAGCATGAGGGGTTGGAAACACAGTGAGGGTTAGACACTGGGCAGACTGGGCCGGCGCTGGGCCTGCTGGGCTCACTCACTGGGGTTGGGCTGCAGCAGCGCCTCCGTCTGCCTCAGAACCTTCTCCGTCCAGTTCTTGGTGGCGTCCGCCCGGGCCAGCAGGTTCTCCAGGTGGGGGTCCAGCTCCGTCTTCTCCGCCTGGCCCAGCTTCTCCTCTGTGAACTGGGAGCAGACCAGTACGAGTATGTGACCGCAGACTGGTTCCACTGAGAGGGACAGGCGGGTGCGTGTGCGCGTGCGCGGGCCGGCCTGCTGTCACCCGATAGCAGCCATCAATGATGGATGGATGCGGCTCCCGACGGAGCCGAGGTGGCTTCTGGCTGGAACCGGTACCAGCGTCGGCGGGCGGCCCACGAACCAGGCCGAAACCAGGCCGAAAGCAGGGCGAAAGCAGGCCGAAACCAGGCCGAAAGCAGGCCGAAAGCAGGCCGAAAGCAGGGCGAAAGCAGGCCGAAAGCAGGGCGAAAGCAGGGCGAATAGCAGGCGGCCGGCTTACCTGCACGGCCCGGGTGAAGAACAGCCCCGCGTCGGAGGCCAGCTTCTTCATGTTGAAGTCCATGAGCCGCCGCAGCGCGCGCAGGCCCGCTTTGTGTCCGCGCAGACGGAACCAGCCGGATCAGCGGAGACGATGCGCGATCCGCCCTAATCCGCCCGCCGCAGATCGGGCATCGACTATCCGGCCTGCGTTTAAAGGGCCCGCGGCGCTTCCTGCCGTCACGTGGCCCACGCGGTCTACCGCTGCGCGTGGACAATCAGAGCGCTGGTGAAAACGAGGTTTTTAAAAAACTATTTGTTAAAAAAACTTTTTTATGTTTAAAAGGCGAGACGCAGGGTGACGCAGACGACGCGATGACGCAGACGGCGAGTTGCGTCATCACGTAATGAACGCAGGCGGCGACGCGCCTGGCGGTGTGTTTAAAGTCGGAGGCTGCAGAGACGAAGAGGAGACAAAAGAAGAAGATCCTCGTCCCGGAGCTGCACCAACCCGGGATCCTGGGCGGACGGAGGCCATGCGCAGAGCCAGGTACGCGTGCGTGTGCCTTTCTGCCTCATCCCGGCCACATTTGACGTGTACGCGCCTTTCTCTGGCTGAAAGATGGTGTCTGCGGGGTTCTGGGTGGGGGTCGGACCAGGCCCGGGAGCCAGATCTCCAGGCTCCTGGATCTCCAGGAGCCTGGTCTCCAGGAGCCTTGGCGCGCGTCTGCTCCTGGGGCCGGGGCGGGCGGGAGTGGCGGTGCCTTCCGGGCCTGGTGCGCCTCCACCCGCTGCACCGTCGGATCTCTGAGGACCGGACGTGGTCCCGGGTCTGGAGGGCTGGCGCGCGCGCCGTAAGAGAGGGGAACCTTTGTCTGTTTGCGCGCAAACCGCGTCCGGCTGCGGAACTCTGGCGCGAGGTTCTGCGCGCGGAAGGGGAGATAACCGGGCCTCTTCCTCCTCCTCCTCCTCCTCTTCCTCAGCAGCGCGCCGCTGCAGGAGCTGCCCGCCGGGGGGCGGGGCCCCGTCGGGGGGCGGGGCCCCGCGCTTAGGGCCAACAAGCGCAACTCGTGAGGGCCCCGACTGGCCCCAGGAGCCGGCCTGCAGGGGCAAGGAGAACCTGCTGCTGCCCCGGAGGTCCAGGAGGAGGCGGGACTCCGTGTGTGGTGAGGCTCTGCCCGGCCGACCTCCGACTCTCCGACCTCCGACCTCTGACCTGCTGTGCCCCGCCCCGCTCAGGCGTGTCCCTGGACCACCTCCCTGACGAGCTGCTCCTCAGGGTGCTGCTCTGCCTCCCTCTGCAGGACCTGGTCAGGACGTCAGCCGTCAGCACACGCTGGCGCCGTTTAGCGTGAGTCTCTCACACACACGCGCACACACACACACACACACACACACACACACACAGGCAGCCCTGGGTGGAGCAGTGAGCACTTCCTGTCCCCAGGTGGGACGAGTGTTTGTGGCGCAGCGTGGACCTGGAGGGTCTGGTCCAGGTGGGTCCGGCCCTGCGGCGGGTGCTGAGGACGGGCGTCCGCCGGCTGCGCTGTCCTCGCGTCTTCCTGGAGGAGCCGCACTTCCCGCACCTGAGGTTGGTCTGGGACCGGTGGACGTCCAGTCCCTGTCCTCCAGGAGGCCTCGGGACCCTCTTGGTGCTCACAGGAGCTGTGACGAAAGGAACGTCCCACCTTCAGAGTCCGCTACCCTGACGTGTCCTTTTGTCCTCCGTCCCCAGCTGTCTGCAGCTGGTCCAGATGGACCTGTCCAACTCCTCCATCCCCACGCCGGCTCTGGAGAGCATCATCGGCGGCTGCAGGCTCCTGGAGTTCCTGAGCCTGGAAGGTCTGCAGCTGTCGGACGCCGTCCTCACGTAGGTGTTGGTGCACGCGGGACACAACAGCAGCACGTCCCGGCGAAGACGTCCCTCTGGGGACAGCAGCTCCAGGCCTGAGGACAGGCTCCGGGTCTCCACCAGGACCTGGAGGCTGCTCTCTGGACGTCGGCCTGTCCTGATGTGGACGGACGCGGCTCCGACAGGTCCCTCTGACGTGTCCCTCGTCTCTGTCTCGTCCCCCAGGTCCTTGTCTGAGAACCGGCGGCTGCTGCAGCTCAACCTGAGCGGCTGCTCCGGCTTCTCGGCGGCTGCTCTGCTCCGCCTGCTGGCCGCCTGCTGCCGGTCAGCTGATCGCCGCCTCAGAGTCCCCGCGTCCCCCCGGCCGCCGTCTCACTGTCTCCGTCTCTGTCCCGGGCAGCGTCCAGCAGCTGAACGTGTCGTGGTGCAGCTTCAGCAGCCAGCACGTGAAGACCCTGGTCCAGCACCTGAGCCCGTCCGTGACCCACCTGAACCTGAGCGGCTACAGAGAGAACCTGACGCTGGAGGGTAGGAGCTGGACCTGGACCAGGACCAGGACGGGTCCAGTGGGACCTGGTCCTGCTCCTGACCCTCAACCACCTGTGCACGTTGATCACCTGCTGCCATCCCATAATACCCTGGTGTGGGGTGTACCTGGGCGTGTCTCTGACCTCTGACCTGCTGTCTTGCAGATGTGAAGGTGCTGGTGAGCAGGTGTCCCAACCTGGAGACCCTGGACCTCAGGTGAGCTAACCGCCCCCGCCCCCGCCCCCACCCCCGCCGGCGGTGCAGGTGCGCGTGCGCCCTCGCTCAGCCGTGTGCTGTGTTGCAGCGACAGCACGCTGCTGACGGCCGACTGCTTCCAGGTCCTGAAGCAGCTGAGGTTCCTGGTCCACCTGTCCCTCAGCCGCTGCTACCAGATCCACCTGGCGGCTCTCAGGTGGGTGGAGTCGCGGCTGCGGCCTGGGCGGGGCCTGCGCGGCTCTAACGCGCTCCTGCTGTCTCCCTGCAGCGACCTGGGCCGGACGCTGCCGTCCCTGGGCCTCCTGGACGTGTTCGGCGTGGTGCCGCCCGGCCGCCTGGCGGCCCTGGGGGAGGAGGTGCCGGGCGTGCGCGTCAACGCCACGCCCTTCTCCAGCGTGGCGCGGCCCACGCCCGCCGGCGGGCCCGCCGACCGCGCCATGTGGAGCCGGGGCTGCCAGCTCAGGTTCAGGCCCTAACCCCGCCCACCGGGGCCCCAAACAAGACCTCCACTTTTACCTCTGTTGCCGACGGCGACGACCTGCGACCCTGGCCCGGCAGACCTGATCGCAGCGGCAGACGCGCCCACCCTGGCGGACTAGCGCGGTTAGCGTTACGGAAGGCTGCCGTGATGTCGGGGCTCCACCCTGGACCCTGGACCCTGCTCCTGGACCCTGGACCCTGCTCCTGGACCCTGGACCCTGGTCCTGGAGGTGTGGACCTGTTTGCTGATTCTGGGGCCGTCTGGCCTGTTCAGAGCCGTTCCGCGGTCCTTTGCTGCTCGCAGCCGCTTTACCGGCTGATTTTCTCAATAAACTGCCTGGTTTCCGGCTGGCCTCTGGGCTCGGGTGAGATCATGTGACACGTCAAAGCTGAATAAATATTTTCTTTATTAAAGCCGGTTACCGTGGCGACCTGCCGGGGTCCTGCCGACGGGCTGGTCCGAGAACCTGCCAGCGTCAAACTACCAAAACCAGTAAGAGGAGGAGCTCCCCTGGTTACCGTGGCAACCAGCACAGGTGGAGGTGCTGCTGGAGGGTGGAGGCGGGTCCAGACGGCGTCCATTTGCGTTCACACGGGACTCCGGAGGGAAAGAGCGGTCACGTGACCCAGCTGCTGCTTCCCGATTGGTCCTGGTCCCTCCCAGCGCCGGTGGGGCCTGGACCTCCTCCCTCCGCGGGAGACGGTGGGGTCAGGTGACCCGGCCTCAGCCGTCCAGAACCACCGTGCGCAGGCGGTCTTCCTCGCTGGTGCTGATGGTGGCGATGGCGCCGTCGTTGAACTCGAAGGACGTCCCCCGTCCACCACCATGCAGGCGTCCCAGCAGCGCGAGGCCACACACAGCCTGCAGCAGCGAGACGTCGGGGTCACACACACGCGCGCACACACACGTGCGCGCGCAGGGCGCCGACCTGCTGGCGAAGCCTCTCTGGCGGCTGCTGAAGAAGACTCTGTTGACGATGGGCTCCCTCACGCTGAAGAGCGAGACGGCCGTCGGCCGGAGGGAAGACCAGGGACGCGTTGTAGCGCTCCGTCACTGCGCACGCACGCACACACACACACACACACAGGAATGAGAGCAGGCGGGCCCCGGCCCCGGCCGGGGGTCTCCAGGGTGGGGGCCCACCTTCCTGGATGAAGCTGCGGTCCAGCGGGAGCTGGGTTCCGGCCTGGGACCGTCCTGCAGAGACAGGCCGGTTAGTCTCAGGGGACGCGGGACAGAGCCAGGCCTCGCGTCTACCCGTGGTCAGGATCTCCTCCACCGCTTGCTCCCCCAGCTTGTTGATGTTGTAGGACCTGAGGACAGAAGAGTCCGGTCAGGGGCCCCGAGGGCCACGTCTGAGGAGACTGGGCCGGAGCCGCGGCTCCTGCTCCAGGTCCTGGCCCTTAGGGCCCTGCAGGAGCATCTGCTGGCCCCTGGCCTCTGGGCCGGCCCCCCGTTTGGCTCCAGAGCCCCACCGGGCCCCGGACCGGGCCCAGACACACTGGTGTTTTCCGGACTCACCAGGCCTTGGATCCGGTTCCAGTGCAAATACTGAGTCCGGAGCTCTTCTGCTTCTCCCAGGGCCCGCCGTCCACCGAGATCTCGTAGTAGGACGCCCTGAAGACAGGACAGGCGCACGCTCAGGGGCGTGTGGGGCCCCAGGAACTCCGGACGGGCCGCCAGGGCCCCGAGGTGGCCTGGAGGACAGGTACCTGGAGGACAGCGACTCCCCGATGAAGATCTCGTTCAGGCCTCTGACAGGCAGGAGGCGGGGCTCCGAGGACTTCTCCGCCGGGCCTCCTGAGGACGACAGCGCAGCGGTTAGCGGTGCAGCGGTCAGCGGCGCCGCTGGGGCGGGGGCGGGGCTTGTCTACCGGTGCTGCAGCGTGGTGATGCGGTGGGCCCGGCTGTGCTGCTCCAGGCTCAGCTGCTGCTCGTGCAGGTCCACGGGCGTGGGGTTGATGCCCGTCCCCTCCAGGTGCAGGCGGATCCTCTGCCGCCACAGCCACCTGACGGCGGCAGCCCCGGTCAGCGCCGCGCCTGCCGTTTCCATGACAACGCCGGCGGAGGAGCACAAGCCCAACGTACCTGAACTCACCGCGGGCCAGCTTCTCCAGCGCCTCCGGGAAGGCGCGGGTGTAGCGCACGGGCAGGCACAGGTGACCTTGCGACCTGTGGGGAGGAGACGCAGGCGGAGCCGCTCAGGGCGACGCCCAGGCGGGAATCTGGGCCCCCAGGGGCCCCGCCTACCTCTCGGGGTCCGTGTTGACTCCCACCACTGGTTTGTCCTTGCTCAGCACCTTACTGGCCACCAGCAGCATGGTCCCGTCTCCTGGGACACAAGCAGGCCGGGTGGAGGCCGGGTGGAGGTCAGGGCAGGCAGGCGCGCGCACACACACACACACACACACACAGGACAGATGTTTACTGGTGTCCAGGATGAACCTCCTGAGAGCACCTCCGCCAGCTCCTCCCTGCTCCGTCAGCTTCAGCCACAGCTGATGGGCCTGGACCAGGGGGAGCAGGGAGGAGTCGGGAGGAGTCGGGAGGAGGCGCTGTCCGTACCTCCAGCGCTGACGATGGCGTCGGCCCACCCCACCACTCCCTGGTCGTACTCTCCTCTCTTCACCACGCGGACCTCCACCTTGTTGTCCCTGCGGCAGACCACAGCTGGGGGTGAGTGCTCCTGCGGGCGGAGGAGCGCTCCTGCGGGCGGAGGAGCGCTCCTGCGGGCGGAGGAGCCGGAGGCGCTGGGACGCTACCTCAGACTGCGGACCACGTGCTCCACGTTGCTGGTGTGGATGTTGTGCCTCTCCAGCAGGCCGCTGTAGCTGGAGCCCTTCACGGCCAGCTGCAAACACACACACAGCTCAGGCCGGGGCCCCCAGGGGCCCCCGGGGGGCCCTGGGGGGGGCCTGGGGGGGGGGGCGCGGCCCTACCAGCTGCTTCAGGTCCTCCTCCGACAGGCCGGCGTAGCGGTAGCGCTGCTGCTCGAACTCGTAGCGCGTGGTCTTGGTCACCACGGCCACCCGCCGCGGTCGGAACTGCTGTCTGGGCTGCAGCCGGACCGGCGCGGCGGCGGCGGCGTGCCCGAGGCCGCGGCGGCGCCCCAGCAGCTGCTTCAGCGCCCGGTTGGCCGCCGGGGAGGGCCACATGGTTCCTGCACCTGCAGCACACACACCTGCGCTCACACTGGGACGGAGCCGCTCTGGACTGGTTCAGACTGGCACGGCTCACC
>CAAE01000147.1:0-14104 GCA_000180735.1 Tetraodon nigroviridis | reverse complement strand
CGCTTAAATTTACAAACCACGTGAACTTTTGCGCATCTCTCTCTCTCTCACACTCTCACACACACACACACACACACACACAGCAGGTAGGTATGCCTACCTGTCTTCTTTATCCATCCATCCATCCATCCATCCATCCATTATCCATCCATCCATTCTCCTACCCGCTTCATACCCTGGTGGTGTGGCGGGGGTCTGCTGGTCTGCTGGGGGCTCTGCTGGGGCCTATCTCCAGCTCTCTTAGGGCGAAGGCAGGGATCCACCCTGGACAGGTCGCCAGTCTGTCTCAGGGCACACACACCATTCACTCACACATTCACTCACCCATTCACACTCTACGGACAATTTAGAGTCTCCAGTTAACCTGGCATGTTTTTGGACTGTGGGAGGAAGCCGGAGTACCCGGTGGGAACCCACGCACACACAGGGAGAACATGCTAACTCCACACAGAAAGGCCGGCAGCAGCGGGAAGAGAACCAACGACCTTCTTGCTGTGAGGCAACAGCGCTAACCGCTGCACCACCTTTATGTGAACCATAAAACTACAACACACTGACACAATGTTAGTTTGCTGGATGAAATATTAGTCTTAAAACGTTTCATTCAGCGCAATCAAGTACATTTTTATAAAATATGTGGTTTTTAGTGGTAATATGCACCTTAGGTTTCATATGTGACGTTAATTTGATAAACTTTTCACAGTTCGACACTCAAATATCACTGTATAAGCGATATTCGAGTGTACAAGTATCCACCCAGGAATAAAACAGCTGTTAGATAAAATCATGTAACTGTTGTTTTAGTGAATGCAGTTGCACACAGACAGTAGTAACAATTAGTATCTTTTATAAAACATCGGCTTTTAATGAAGGGTCAACAACACTGAAATAATGCAAACATAAAAAAATAACTGAGATACTAAATGATACAAAAATGAACTTTAAAAACATCAAGATTAGAAAAGTGCAATATAAAACAGGTCGTAGTGTTGTAGCTGCGAGGAGTGTTTGTTTTTCTGTCCACAGGACGGCGGTTCAACCGTCAACATAAAAAAATAAAACCTCTTCAAACACTGAAAGGTCAACCGTTTCGATGGATGATGATAAGTTGAAAGGGTAAAAATAACATTTCTTTGCATTCATTTGCAACGAGTGCTGTGATTTCCTCTGGTCTTTTTTGTAGCTTCCTGCATTTATTGCCTCAGAAATTCTGCATGTTGTAAGCATGTGTCATGTATGACTGAGTTAAAATATTAAAATGAGTGTTTGTTTAATGTGTAACAGGAATATCGGTAACCAGGAGAATTCTGGGTAGTATAGTCAATCATTCAGATACTGGTGGAGAGGTGACATCAGAACGCGTCCTCATCAATGTATAAAAAAGCCACAAATGAAGGAAAAAGTAAAAAAATGTTAAACTTTTCCCTTTTTTAAGATTCCGAGGTGAAAAGAACAACTGATTTCCCATCGTAAACAAAAATGATCACACACTCTCTCACACACACACACAGATCATTCAAATACTGCAGCATCCTTTGCCTGCATCCTCGGGGTCTGACCTTTGGCTGCAGTCTGGGCGGAGAGGTGACCCGCCCCCCCGCTGACGCCGTCCTCCCCCCGCCAGCGCCTGCTCTACCTCTCCTTGGCCGAGCGCAGGTCGGTGGTGATGGGGTCGTGCTGGATGGTCTGGTGCAGCATCAGCGCCAGCAGCCCCGCTCGGTTTGTCATGGCCATGCGCAGGTTGCGCTCCTGCTCGAAGAGCTCGTCCAGCTTGTACCACTGACGGGGAGAAACCAAAGGAAACCGTCACGCGCTGGACTTCCTCTCTTCCCTTACCGTCCCCTTACCACTCGGACCCGCTCCAGGTCCACCTCAGCCCGCCGCAGCTTCTCCCAGCAGTAGTGTTTGTTACACTTCCTCTTTGAGACGCGGCAGAACTCGCCCGTGGGCTCAAAGACGTCCTTCACCAGCGGACAACCGCACACCTCGTCGGCTGTGACCTGACAGGGAGACGGACGCCAGGGCGGTCAGTGTGTGTGACGTCGCTCGCACCCGGGGCCCGAAAACGTTGGGGGCAACCTTTGGGTCTCTGGAGTGCTCCGGACACAGCACCTGCAGCCGCTTGCAGTAGGTCTTACTCTGAGGGTTGTACACGTCACAGAACAGCCGCGTCGCTCTGAAACAGACCGGGAGAGGCGTTGTTTCACGCTGACAGCTGGGCCACTGACAGGAAAGGCAGGCGCTCTCACCCCTCTATCCGTGTCGGGTACATGGAACCGAAGGAAGTCTGACTCTCGTACTGTGGAGCACAAACAACCCTGCTTCATTGGAGGTTTTTTGTTGTTTTTTTCTTGGGCTGTACTTCAATAACCGGGACGCCTCGGCTGCGTTCGCTAACCTTAGCGTACACCCTCTCCATGTGTCTAAGCGCCACCTTCGGGTTGACGGGATGGCTGCAGGAGACGCAGAAGATCTGAAGGTCGGTGTCGTCACCCTCTCCTTCCGTCACCTGGACGGAGAGCGGCGGACTGGTTCAGAGACAGGCAGCCAGCCGGGAGCGGAGCCCCACGCGCCTCCTCCTACCTCCTCGTGGTGCTGCACTTGTTGCTGTTTGGCCACAGCTATGATGCCTTCCAGCTCGTGGAAACGCTTCTCCATCAGCGTGAGGCGGACGGCGTCTGCCTGCTGCTCCTTCCTGATGCGTTCCAGCTGCCTCCGCCCCATTTCCTCGGCGACGCAGGGACTCTGCTGCCACTGCTGTATCCTCTGCGGGAGGATCTCATAGATGCGACTGTGGGACGCACAAAACACACAGATTTTGAACTGTCGACTGTCGTTTCCGTGGAGACGCTTTCAAACTGTTGCTGAGGGTTTGTACTATTCTTAACTGCCTCTAGCCTTCAACCAGGCATCACCAAATGGCGGTTCCCGGTCCAGGTTTGGATCGACTGACGGTTCTGTCCGG
Organism: Tetraodon nigroviridis; assembly: GCA_000180735.1. Lineage (NCBI taxonomy): Eukaryota > Metazoa > Chordata > Actinopteri > Tetraodontiformes > Tetraodontidae > Tetraodon > Tetraodon nigroviridis. Next base: position 11,139 of record CAAE01000147.1, on the reverse strand, counting down.
ACCAGTCTCTGATAAATCTACCTAAATAGATTTTCATGGCGCGTTTTCCTGTTTTCCTGCTGTTTTGAAGAAGAGCGGACTATGAAATATCTGCGCATTCTTTCGTCAGGCAGTTTAAAACCTGTGGCATTAGCGTACGCACTTTTTATTCATTGTTTTCCAAAGATGTTGACTTTTTAACTTGAAAGTGTAGGCTGAAAATAAAATTAAAAAATAACAGAAAAATGTTCGGTTTTTTTCCTAAAGGATTATTGATCATTATTTATTTTCTGAAAATGTTGACATTTTACTTAAAGTTAAGCTGGAACTACTGTAATTTAGGAAAAAAAGAGGGGTTTCTACTTTTTTTGAACTTTTAACATTTACTTCATTATGGATTTTTGTTTCCTTTTAAATAAAGGCATTCATTTCGTTTGCCTGGGCTACTTTTATATTTGATAAAAGCGCTAATTGTGCGCTTTCCTGGGTGGAATGGGGCCTTTTGCGTGGACAAACCATGCTGTGGGGGACTCACTTTGCAGCCAGCTTCATGCCGCAGTCCTCCGAGCAGTACTTGGAGTTGGCCCTGGCTGGCTGGACACACCCTGGACCCAGACACTGCCTCAGGGCCCCAGCCACCTCTTTGGCCCCGCCCTCGCCGGCCCGCTCGCTGTGCCGCACGCGCTCCCTGTGCCGCTGCTTTGCTTTGTGGTGGCGCGGCTTGGCCTCCTCCTTCGGCGCGGCGACGGACTTCTGCAGGAGAGGTTAGGTTTTTTAGGTAAGAGCGGCTCCGCTGGCGGCCTCGACGCCGGCGGCCTCCACGCCGGCTCAAAGAAACCTTTTTCTCCGTCTTCTTCTCGCGCCTCTTGACGTGTTTCACCTTCACAGCTTTCTTCCTTAGAGACTCCAGCTGAGGATCCTCTTCCTCACTGTGCCACAGCTGCAACAGGAAGATGCATCACACCATCGCAAGCGCCCCACACACACACACACACACACACACACACACACACACGTACCAGGTCTTTGTATCCAGCTGCTTTGTACTGCTCGTACAGTTCCAGCTCGCTCTCGCTGAACGCCTCGTCGTCGTCGTCGTCCTCCTCCTCCTCTTCCTCCGTCTGATGCCCCGACCATTTTCTGGACAGGCCACGCCCCCTGCTTCCGCTCCGGCTCATCTCCTCGTCCTTGACCCGAAGCATCTTCTGCTCAGTCATCCAGCACAGCGTGGTTAGCTCGGGGTCTGGGGAGACGGCCTACGGGGCTAGGGCTAGGGCTAGGATTAGGGCTAGGGCTAGGGCTAGGGCTAGGACTAGGGTTAGGACTAGGGCTAGGGCTAGGGCTAGGGTTAGGGTTAGGGCTAGGGCTAGGGCTAGGGTTAGGGCTAGGGCTAGGACTAGGGCTAGGGCTAGGGCTAGGGCTAGGGCTAGGGTTAGGGCTAGGGCTAGGGTTAGGGCTACCGCTAGGGTTAGGGCTAGGGCTAGGGCTAGGGCTAGGGTTAGGGCTAGGGCTAGGGCTAGGGTTAGGGCTAGGGTTAGGGCTAGGGCTACGGACTAGGGCTAGGGCTAGGACTAGAGCTAGGGCTAGGGTTAGGGCTAGGGCTAGGGTTAGGGCTACCGCTAGGGTTAGGGCTAGGGCTAGGGCGCTCACCCGCGCTCGGACCTCGCACTGCCTCAGCCGACACTTCTGTCGGATTTTGTTGGGCCCCCCGAACTTTTTCATGTCTTTGCAGAAGTCACACTGGGCGCAGTCCTCTGTCCTCAGGCAGGCGTCGCACTCGCCGCACATCCGGGCTGAGCGCTTGATCTGGGAGAGAAACGCAGAGAAACAAGGAGGAAATGGCCAAGAGAACCGGAATTCTCTGAGGTCTGGAGTGAGCAAAAAAAGAGACCTCTGGGAACCATCTCCCTCACCTGAGAGACGCGCCTTCTATCAATCTTGGGTGGAGGGCTGGAGCTTTCATCCTCACTTCTTTCCTCCCTCTCCACTCCCGTCTCCTTCTTCTCCTTGTTTTTCTTGGGACGGTATTTAATCTCCAGGGACGGGTCTTGGTCTGCGGAGGACGGAATTACGGCTAAGGCAGAGTAACGCACCTCATACACACACAGCAAGGGCTGAAGACGTGTGTGTGTGTGTGTGTGTGTGTGTGTGTGTGTGTGTGTGTGTGTGTGTGTGTGTGTGTGGCCTCGGTGCTTCCGGCTCTGAAGGCGGTCACACAAACACTGACCTCTGCAGGACGGACAGTACCACACGCGGATGGCTTTGGCAGTTTTTTCGGAAATTCCGATGCAGGTTCCGTGAAACCACTCCGTACAGCTGTCACACCCTCTGACACACACACAGGTCACATGTTTGCTCCTGGAAAGGCTTGACTGACAGACGACCATCACTCCTTACATCATAAAACAGTTGATGTCTGGCCTCCTGCAGACACAGTACACAGGAGCAGCGGGCGTTTCCATGGCAGCGTCTTCCTCTGATTCACCACCGCCTTCTCCTCCTCGTCCTCCATCTTTAACTCCCGTTCCTTCTCCTTCTTCGTCCTTCTGTTGTGAGTCCCGCTCTGGTCCGACGGCCTCCTCAGACTGAGACAGACAAGATGTTTTAGGTCGAAACGGAAACAAAATTAAAAGAAAAAAGAAACCAAGTTGGCAAAAACGGTTTAATCCAGTTTGGAGAGAATACAAATCCCAGTAACCCTCCCTCTTTTGGAGGGTTTCTGGTTCGAGTCCCAGTTAGAGAAGGAAAACTGGAAAGGTGGCTGGTAGGAGGCAGGATGCGAGGAGGTTTCTGGGAAGGTGCCTTTGAGCAAACGGAACCCTCACATAAGAGCCTGGCCAGGGCAGCTCCAAAGGCATGTTTGTGCACACTGCGGGTTTTTAAGGAATTTCAAAATCTGTTCTATGAAAACTGTAGATTTGGAGTCAGTGTTAATGTTAAATGAAGATGAAGATGATGATGAAGATGATGATGATGATGATGATGATGATGATTGTCAAAACAGCAGCGCCGACAGGACAAACATCTGTCTGAATCGACATTGGTCATTCATAATTGTGTGTGTGTGTGTGTGTGTGTGTGTGTGTGTGTGTGTGTGTGTGTGTGTGTGTGTGTGTGTGTGTGTAATGATGCAGTGGAACGTCGAATCCCGCACCGTTATTCTCTCCATCTTTAAAAAACCCACTCTGGCATAAAAACTCACCATGATGAAGGGGTTCTTGTTGAGAACCCGGCGGTAAAAACCTCCCTGCTCTCCCCGTGCCTTTAGCAAGACGAGGTCATTCCAGTTTCGGTGTATTTTTTCCCTAAAGTCTCTTTGTTTCTCAACCGCTCCATCTTCTTCTTCTTCTTCTGCTTCTGCTGCCGCTGCTGCTGCTGTTGTCTCCGCTTCTTCTTCTTCGTCGCCTCAGTTTCCAGCGCGGCAGCGACACCTGCTGGAGGAACCCCTCCACGCCCACCTCGGCCGGAGCCGAACGGCTCAACCTTGAGTCTGACAGAAAAAGATCAATGCACAGTGGCAGGAAAAATAACATGGTTTTAGATTTTCGTCCTGAACCAGTCCCTGATAACTGACAGCGGTGAATAACTGACCTCGTGACCCCACTCGGCCACTTCATCCGGGGGATAAATCGGCCCAGCCTGGAATCCCTGACAGCTCAAACACAGAAGCGTCAGTATCATCTATATGTTGACAAACCTGTTTGTCAACATATAGATGGAGAGGGGGGGGGGGTTGTTTAACCTCCACTTCCAGGTGCAAATCAGTCGTGCATTTCTAGGTTTGTCCTGCAGGGGGCAGTGTTGTAGTAGCATTGTAATTACAACCGTTTCTTAGCTTTTTCCTACCCTAACCCTAGCTAACTGCAAATACTCTAAAGTGAAATTAAAAAATGACTGAATAAAGTTGGTCATCAGTAGATAAATCTAAATTTAACAACAATTATTTCATGTTCAAATTACTGTGCATTTTAATGTTTTTATGTTGTTAGTCTTTGAACTACTCCTTCTTTTCAGTGATGTTTATTCAGAACATCACTGATGCTGATGGTCTAAGACCAGTGTTCCTGTGTTCCTGACACCACTGCACTTTTAACACAAAAATGTTCAATACTTGACATTGATCTTTCCCTCTCTCTTTCTTTCCCTCTCTCTTTCTTTCCCTCTCTCTCTCTTTCCCTCTCTCTTTCTTTCCCTCTCTCTCTGTCAGTCTGCTTGATAGAGGAAAGAGAGGAGGAGGCAGCGACACGCATGCGTACGCCTGGGAGGGCTGTTTACGGAGTTAACGCCACGAGACAACAGCTGAGGAGAGAGGAGAGAGGAGAGAGGAGAGAGGAGAGAAAGAGAGGAGAGAGGAGAGAGGAGAGGAGAGAGGAGAGAGGAGAGAGGAGAGAGGAGAGAGGAAGAAGGAAGAAGCCCTCTCAGAGGCAGCAGGTGAGAAACTTTCTGTTCATCTGTTCTTTTCTTTCTTTCTGTCTCTAAAGGAGTCAGCGACTGCCTTCCTTGCTCAGACTCTTCTTTTCCTGTTCCCATCGCTCCTGCTGGAAACCAGCTTTCCTCTTTTCCCTGGTGAATCCTGGACCTTCTCCCGTCCGCCGTCTGCTAGCGGGCCTCCGGACTCACTGACCAAAGCTTCAGCCTTTTTTGAAGGATCGAAGGAGAACGCTGCGGCTCTCAGAGGCTGGCGGCGCGGTGGAGCTTCCCTTCCTCCTTCCAGACCTCCACCCGCCACGCCTGCTGCTCCGCCTGCACCTGAGGAGCACCCGAGGACATGTGACAGGCGTTGGGACGCTTTGGTCCCCATGTGTGAAATAATGACGCCTTGTTGGCAGGATGGATGCGGCGCCGACCCGCCACCGCTCTGAAGCTGCTGAGGGGACGGACGAGGACGGGGACGAGGACATGGACGAGGAGGACGAGGACGGCAAGGCAGGATGCTTTGTGGGTCAGCTGAAAGACCAGGAGCAGCAGACGAACCACAGCAGAGGTGATAGAGAGATAGCGAGATAGCTAGCTAGATTGATAGCTAGCTAGCTAGCTAGCTAGCTAGATAGATTGATCATCGTTGGCCTCCTTCCTTCCCTGACGTTTGTCTTTTGGTCCCTCAGGCGTGGATGGCTGGGCTCCGCCCCCATCGTCCGTCATCACCACTCCTCCTCCTCCTCCTCTTCCTCCTAAACCCTCCTGTAAGAGGCAGAACTGTGGCCTTCATCATCATCATCATCATCACCAGAAGAGCGTCTCCTCCGACAGGGACGGCTCACGGGTGGAGGCAGACGCCGTCCACATCCAGGAGGTGGCCGGAGACGGTGGGTGGAGACACTGCTCTGGGGATCAAAGCTCAGAGGACCAAAGATCAAAGCTGTGGACGGGTGGACAGAGAGGAGGACAGAGAGGTGGACAGAGAGGAGGACAGAGAGAAGGACAGAGGGGTGGACAGAGAGGAGGACAGAGAGATGGACAGAGAGGTGGACAGAGAGGAGGACAGGGAGGAGGACAGAGAGGTGGACAGAGAGGAGGACAGAGAGGTGGACAGAGAGGTGGACAGGGTTCAGACTGACAGGAGACAGCAGAGCTGAGCTGTCCCCAGGTCTGTTATCAGCTCCCTGCTGGCTCGCTTATCTGTGACGTGCACACACGTGCACGGGCTGGGTGTGCCACTGATGCTGATCTGAGGTCAGAGACTCATCGTCCTCACCAGGGACACACACTATTGCTATCTGTGTCTTTACTGTCCTCATGTCTCTGTCCCTGCAGACTGTTGCCTTCATTGTCTCCTCGTGTCCCTACAGACTGTTGCCTTTACTGTCTCCTCCGTCTCCTCGTGTCCCTACAGACTGTTGCCTTCACTGTCTCCTCGTGTCCGTCTCCTGGTGTCCCTACAGACTGTTGCCTTCACTGTCTCCTCGTGTCCGTCTCCTGGTGTCCCTACAGACTGTTGCCTTCACTGTCTCCTCATGTCCGTCTCCTCGTGTCCCTGCAGACTGTAGCCTTCACTGTCTCCTCATGTCCCTACAGACTGTTGTCTTCACTGTCTCCTCATGTCCCTACAGACTGTTGTCTTCACTGTCTCCTCTGTCTCCTGGTGTCCCTGCAGACTGTTGCCTTCACTGTCTCCTCATGTCCGTCTCCTCGTGTCCCTGCAGACTGTTGCCTTCACTGTCTCCTCATGTCCCTACAGACTGTTGTCTTCACTGTCTCCTCATGTCCCTACAGACTGTTGTCTTCACTGTCTCCTCTGTCTCCTGGTGTCCCTGCAGACTGTTGCCTTCACTGTCTCCTGGTGTCCCTGCAGACTGTTGCCTTCACTGTCTCCTGTTGTCCCTGCAGACTGTTGTCTCCATTGTCTCCTCTGTCTCCTCATGTCCCTGCAGACTGTTGCCTTCACTGTCTCCTCTGTCTCCTGGTGTCCCTGCAGACTGTTGCCTTCACTGTCTCCTGGTGTCCCTGCAGACTGTTGCCTTCACTGTCTCCTGGTGTCCCTGCAGACTGTTGTCTCCACTGTCTCCTCTGTCTCCTGGTGTCCCTGCAGACTGTTGCCTTCACTGTCTCCTGGTGTCCCTGCAGACTGTTGCCTTCACTGTCTCCTGGTGTCCCTGCAGACTGTTGTCTCCACTGTCTCCTCTGTCTCCTGGTGTCCCTGCAGACTGTTGCCTTCACTGTCTCCTGGTGTCCCTGCAGACTGTTGTCTCCACTGCGTCCTGGCCTGCCTGTTCTGCGAGCTGCTGTCCATGTGTGCCGTCCTGGGGGACTGCCTGTCCTGCGGCCTGGACGGGGCTGCGTGCTGCCAGGCTGCGCTGGGCTGCTGCGGCTGCCTGGGGACAGCCGGGGAGACGGTCTGCTCCGAGGACGCCTGCCAGGCTCTGCTGGACTGCGGGCTCCTGGGGGACTGCTGCGGCTCCTCTGACTGCCTGGAGTTCTGCCTGGAGTGCTGCTCCATCTGCTTCCCCTCCTAGAGCGGCCAATCACGGCACGGCTCAGCCGGGACCAGCGGTCCACAGCGCCGTCCTGTCCCTGTGCCTGTCCTCTGGAGAGCTCCATCGGGCCCCCTTGGCTAGAACCTTTGCTACCAGCAGGAGGTGGACAGGAGGTGGGTCCTACGGGGACAGGAAGTGTGTATTTGTGGAAGCGGCGTGCCAGGATGGCCAAACAGGAAACAGGAAACACCTCCTACCTCCTGACGCCATCAAAGCCTCCCAGACTCACGTGCAAGCTGGAAAAACAACCCAGTGAAACCAGCTGGAGCTCCAAACGTTTTCCTGCGGACCTCCGAGGCTCAGAGTCCAGCGCCTGCCATCGGGGGAGCTGTCTCTCTGTGTTCCGCTCCAGAGCTGACGTTTAACGCTCGTTTCTCTCTCATTATTGTGCTTTTTGAACCAAAACCGAACTTTATTTATTCCGTTTGCGCTCAGACTTTAGAGGGGAAACAGCGCCCCCTGCTGCTCCTTTCAGTACAGCGCATGTAGCAAAACGGAGTTCCTTCATTCGTTCATTCATTCATTCATTCATGTGCTCAACAAAACTGGTGTGGATTCAGACTATATGTCAGGTTTATTTAAAATATTTGTGTCACGTGATTTAGGAGTAGGTGAATTCGTGGAAAGAATTAAATAACTGGAGAAAAAAATAATAATAAAAGGCCAAAGAGTGAAGACCAAAGGCCCGAAACCTGTCGTCTAGATTCATTAATCAGCATGATCTCCAAATATCACATCACTTTTTTATATTTCAACAGTGTTGATAAAATATATAGATTTTTAAATCTAACTTATAAATCCACGTTTTGTTAAATCAGTCACAGAAAAGTCCGGCGTTGTTTTTTTAAAATGTCTTTTATTTCTATATAAAATGTCGAATCTGAAACATAAAGACTATAAAAACGACACACGGTGCTGTAAATGAAAGGTGGCAACGAGAAACATCAAAGAGGAAGGAAGACGATACAATCCCTTTACGGAGGAGGGTTTCCATGACGACGGGAGCTCGCCCATCCTCGCAAAAATAAAAGCGCAGATTCCTGATTGGTGGTTAGTGGTTAGTAATCAATTAATACAGCCCATAATATGCTACCCAGGATTAGCGGTGAGGTCCAAAGCAGCTACAGCTTAGCGTTAATATTTCTCAAACCTTAGTTCCTTTTTTTCCTTTCTTTTTGGACTAAAATAAAAGCAGAATCCAAAATAAATAAAAGGAAGTCGTGACGAGGCGTCAGAGATGATGGCTGTAACCTCAGGCCCAGAAAGCTGCACTCTCACCTGCAACCAATCAAAACGCAGATTTGTTGAGAAGAAGAAAGTCTGATTGAAAAAAGAAAAAGAATAAAAGACGCATGGCTAAACCACACGTTCCCTTTTTCCTCCGCTAGTTCCCTTCAGGCCCCCCGGACGGGGAACCTGGTTCCCTGGAGCGTCGCTGCGGTTGGGGACTCTCCTCACTTTCCAGCAGTGGTGAGAGAGCGGGCGAGCGAGCGTTTGTTCCTCCAGCGCGGGCCTTCTTCCTTCATCCCTTTGTTCCTGCTCACAGCTGAGGCGATAGTGGCGCTGTTACCGCGTTACCGTGGCGATCGTGAGGGACACCAGCGGACCTGATTCCCAGGCGATACAGGGTCACCTGCGTTGTGCGTCCCAGGCATCAGGGTCACCCTGGTTGTCGTGGTAACAGGGTTGGGAGTCGGGGGGGGGGGGGGGGGGCAGTGATATCATTTCTGGTGGTACCCCTACAGGAAGCAACAGTTTCCAGGGTAACGGCGGTTACCGCGGGAACAGGGGGAGCGGAGTTTATCTGGCTGACACAGGCGGAATCGGCGGTTGCCACGGCGACACCAGATAAGCGTTTTCAGGGTTGCGATGAAGGGAAGCCCAGCGGCCGGGACGGCCGTGCCCTGCGGCGCCACACGTGCGCGTCCTGCGGCGCCACACGTGCGCGCCCGCTGATCTAATCTAGTCAGAGGTGTCAGGTGGAAAAAAAGAAGCGTCAGAAGTCCTCGTCCATGCTGAAGCTGCTCCTCCTGCTGCTGGTCTTGGAGGCCCCGCAGGACAGCAGGGGGTCGGCCCCCGGCCCCGGCCCCGCCTCCATCAGGAGCCCCGTCAGCCCCACGTCCGCCATCAGGTCGCTGGAGAAGACGGTGGAGGTTCCCTGAGGCTCGTCCAGCTCCACGAAGCTCAGGGCGTCCAGGCCCAGGGACGGGGTCACCAGGGACGAGGAGGACGAGGACGGGGAGTAGGAGACGAAAGGCCGAGGCAGCTGTGGGAGAGCAGCGCCCGGGGGTCCAGGGAGGAGGAGGAGGAGGAGGAGTTGGAGGCGGGGAGCGGCGCGGCGGCGTGGCAGCGGGCCTGGAGCTCCAGCTCCTGCAGCAAACACAGGTCACCGTGGAGACAACGGCGGCTCCCGCGGCCCGCCTGGGGAGGCCCCGGAGCGGCGCTCACCTGTATGCGGAGCAGCAGCGAGTGGTTGGTGCTCTCCAGCTTCCTCTGCCTCTCCTCCATCTCCCGGACCTTCTGCTGCTCCTTCTGCAGCCGGCGGATGTAGTCCACCGAGGCCTTCAGGATGGTGCCCTTGTTCCACCGCGTCTCCCTGGCAACCACACACAGAGGGGGACTCAGGGCTCTGGGGCCCCGCTGGGGACGGGAGGCGGGAGGCGGCGGTACTGACGGGTCGGTGGACTTGGGCACCAGGTCTCCCAGTTCTTTGATGCGGTCGTTGATGTTGAACCTCCGTCTCCGCTCGACTGGAAAACACGGCTGCCCGTCAAGACCCTTGTGACCTTTGACCCCCACCCGCGCGGCCCCGGGGGTAAACGCACTCACTCAGGTTGTGGTTGTCTTTCTTCTGCCGCTCCTTGATGAGCGCTTTGGCTTCGGCGTCTGCAGGAACAATCAAACCGTGGCCGATCAGTCGCTGGTGTGACTGGTTTCACTGGTTTTTAGGGACATTCCAAGTAAAAGCATCTTTTTTCTCCACTTCCTGACATCGGATGAAAGTCGCGTTTGGCACAACGGAGTAGGAGCTAAAGCTAATTATGATTGCCGCGCTTCCGTCTCCATGGCAACGGCCTCGGCGGATACGACCCAGGCCCGCATTCCTCTGCGAGCGCCACCATAGGGGAGGCAAACATTGGGTAATGTAATGCTAATACTGTTGCTAACAGTGGAAACTTGACCTTCCTCTTTGGATCCCAATGAGAACTGCTAAGCTTCAAAGTGCTAATGGGAACCAGTTCCCACTCTGGAGCTAAAGTGACCCTTGGTTAGCTCCTTTTCCGCGTTTAGGGAGCTAATCCACTGCTAATCCACGGGCGGCACAAGCGGCCGATTTCTGAGAGGAAGGAAGTCCGAGAAAACCTGCATCAAAGCGTTAAGATGGAGGACTGTTTCAGTTCCAAAACAGCCAGCCAGGCGAAACTGCAGCCTGGAACAGTCAGGACGGCTCCGCTATTAGCCACGCCGGCCTGCCTCTGCTGCTCCCTTCATCTCTCAGTCTGCAAATACTCTCTAGTAGAGGGTTCTTGATCTCGATGAACGAGGCAGTGCTGCAAGCTAACCCCCTAAATAAAGATCGGCTGTTAGCTAAAAATCCTGCTTGATTTAATGATTGTGAAGGCTCTGCGGGCCGGATGAAGTAGTTCACCGGGCCACGCGTGGCCCCCGGGCCTCAGATTGCCCACCGGTGCTCTACAGGAGTGAATAAAAGCATCAATAATGTTGTAAAACTGGATGAATGAAATCCAGAATGTGACGGCTCAAACGGGAAGTTTTCTTTGGTTTGGAGAAGCAAACCTTCATGCTGACTGAACAGGAAGCGGGAACTGATGATGTGGGAAAACGCGACAGGCTGCTGCCTGAGAGGAAGTGGTGTTGTCGACTCATCAAAGCGGCAGCACAGATTGGCTGCGCAGACGACAATCGCGACCCACCGCTCAGCTCCCTCTTGACGGCGTGCAGGTCGGCCGGACAGCTGTTGCTAACGGTGACGGTGGGCGTGGCCATAGCTCTGCTGCAGCCGTACACCTCCAGCATGTTCCCCGACACCGGCAGCTGGAAGAAACCAGTGAGGGAACAGAAAAGTTACCCATGAGCCTCCTGGGCTCCCATTGGCTGTGTGTGTGTGTGTGTGTGTGTGTCGGGGGGGGTGACCTCGCTCGTTCTCTGCTGCTGATAAAGGATA
>CAAE01000112.1:12556-27420 GCA_000180735.1 Tetraodon nigroviridis | reverse complement strand
AAAATCAAAAAATTCTCTAGCCCTATTTTTTAAACCTTACTTTTAACCATTCTATTCTGCAGTCACTCTGGGAGCATGTGCAACCTTCTCAGAATGCCAACATTTACAATGGAGGTGTGGAGGCAGTGACCAGTCTATTGAGTAGGTCACACAGTAACAGATTTATACAAGATACTGGTTCAAAAGACTGATTTGATTTTGGCTATTGTTCCTAAAATCTTGCCAGAATTTAAAATTTTACATTTTAAATAAAAAAGAGGGAGAAAGAGTCTGATGTATAATTGCAGGTCTCAGCTGTTTTATTTTTAAACGTTTAGATGTGTTGCAGGTGCAGCTACAGTCTATGCTATTGGCCATAAGGAAACCCGATTGGAGCGGTGGGAAGAGCTGACTTTAGGGGGATTTTCTGGACTTTGTTCAGTCGCACTCTTTGTTATGACCTTCAGCGGCAACATATGGGTCTGCTACGCAAGTTGGGTCATCTTCAAGTGTGTATACATGGTGCTGATGACATTAGCTATGTAAGAAAATTATATTAATATTTAAAAAAAAAACTGATTAAACTGGCAATTCATTTAAAGGTACAGAGAGAAATGACTAAAACACTAACTAAATGTTGGTCTTAGGTTCCACATTGCAACTGGCCTGACAATGGAACGATATGCGTTGGTCTTTGGAGCTAACTACTTTGCATCTGGGGTTTTACAGGCAATCTTTGTTTCTATTGTGGTAAGCAATAGAGGACTGGGTCTGAGCGTTATTCCTCAGGTACGTAGTCTGATCAATAACCTCTAAAGTCATTGTTGTATCGGACTATTTGATTTGATTATTAGTTACATTATGTAGGTCCAATCATCACTAAAACTCTTTCTTTTCAACTTGCAGTTCACTATCTACTCGAGCTACTTCCTGGTTATCACTGCCATTTTTCTACTAAGAGGATTATATGTCATTTGGAGCAGAAATACCAACAAGCAGATATCTGTACATTCTATGAAAAATGAACCCTGGGTGTGTGCTGAACACAAATTTTGAATAAAAACAACGACATCAAACTCAAACTTTTCTCAGCATTTTCTCTTTTTTTATTCATTTGATTGAAAAAATGTAGTGTGGTAAAAACAATAGATCACTTTTGTGACTCTTTTTTCATTCTAAGAACTGAAAAGTATGAAATCACATGACAGAAGACATGATATGTGTTAGGGTTGGGGTTTTGTGCAGGACCCAAACGCAGAAGACCACAGCTCCAGGGAACAGAACTGCCCTTTATTGGGGTGAACACACCAAACGAAACACAAAAGCACTCCAACCTGAAGGAAAAAAACGGTCATACAAAAAGCAGTGTCCAGTCACTGGACCTGAGGAGCCAAGGGAGCCTTTTGGAGAGCACGGGTTGCGTCATGAAGGGGCCCTTCGTCCTGGGTTTCATGAGGCGGGAGAGGCGCCAGTCCTGTTGCTCCACTTGCTCTAGGTGAGAGAATGACGAGAGAAAGACGAGGGGAAAACCTAAACGCTCTGACGACCTGAGGCAGGTGCTGGGGCCTTAAGTAATCTGCCTGATTGGATCACTCACAGGTGTGAGTGATCCTGGCAGACACCTGGGCCCCAACTACCTCCCCAAGTGGCCAAAGAGGGAAAAACCCAAAAATATTCAGGGCCACTGCCAACACCTGGCAGAACCCTGACAATATGACTGCTGAAGATCAGATCTGACTCTATCAGCACAGTCCGGTTTCAGACTTCAGTATTTTAAGACAATGACTTTTAGATTTTACTAACAAGTGAGCTTTCCTTTTGTGATGCACATTATCTTTGGTTGATTTTATTGTCACCTTGATCTAAACAGTGACACAAAGAAACTTTTATTATTATCTGACTTCTGTCTACAGACAGTTTTAACTCCCAAAGCTTTACCGGTAACACTGCTATTGTGGGGTGTTTAATATTCTTGGATGTTGACGGGGATGTATTAGTTAATTTTTTTGGAAGTGGCTCTGCTACCATTTTAGAAATTTTATATTGACCTTCATGTTTTCAGGTGTTTCTCCTGACAGAGGACATTGAAAAACTTTGGGTTTCACACAAACTAGACTGGATGAATAGGAATGACTTTTTTACCCTAAGGTATAGGGTTTTTTTGACCTGCTGAGGGGGAGATGTGTGTGTGTGTATTCCACATCCTAGAACTTCCCAAAAAACTGTAGGGGCTTCAGCAGTGACGTGCTGAGGAGAGCCATGTACTGAAAAAGACAAGAATGGGCTCAGCAGGCTGATTGGAAAACCAATCTCGTTCTGTGGTCGTGAGGGAGAGAAAGGTCCTGGTCCAACTGGACAATATGACTTTCCACCCCATCAGACCGTGAAGGCCTCCAAGGATTCCAGCCTTTTATGTTTTCTTCCTGCCCATGAATAAACAGTTTTTTTTAATTGTTGTTGTTGTTGTTTTGGTTTTTTTGTTCTGTCGATTATTATCTGCAATCTGTTTTAGCACAAAGCTAACAAAAACTTAATTTCATGCCAACGACTCCCCTAATGACTCTCAGACGACCATCCAGACCATTAGCATGCTAATGTTAATGACTCTTGTATCCCTTTGGTTCATTAGCATGCCAGTGAACACAAAGTCTACTCTTAGATAACTATGACCTGGATGAGTGAGAACCTACACAGACATGACCTAAACATCTTTGAAACAATGTCTGAATGACAAAATCAATTCCCACACTCCCACTTCCCACACTGGTTTTGAAAAAAAAAAAAATCATCATAATTATAGCAACTAGCTTTTATTAAGCAGCAATTTAGAAGGTAAAGTGTGGCATTTTACTGATAAGTACAAGATATCTGGAAGTACATAGAAGTGGCAGTGTACAGTAGGTCAAAACAAAATAACAAATTGTGCTCTGTGGCGGGCCTGCTGTCTGGAACAGTGCAATCTGTTGTTATTAAAAGAGATTATTTGGGCTAAAGAGTGTACATATAAGTTTCAGTTCTCAGTACAGATCATGCATTAGCAAAGGGTAACATGGTACATTATCAAAGGAGGGGCAGGACAAGAAGGACTGCCCTGTTCTTCCTAATGGTACATTAGCAAGAGAGAGGCTGGACAGGAGGGACGGAAAAACGGTATCACCTGCAAACGTCTACAGATGGTAATAGGGTTGTGTTGACCGCCACTAAATACTGCTTTACTGCTGTCACTGCCGTCACGAAAAACACACAGCCTATGGAGGTAGTGAGGAGATTAGAGAGCTTGTTATGAATCCAGATTCAATCAGTTCTGCTGTTCAGAAATTCTGGAATTCAAACCATTATCTGACTGTTTATATCAAAGTCTCATTACAGAATCTCAGCTTGGATTAAGGGTGGAAGGGTATTGAAAGCCTGGATGCTCTTATAGGAGTGTGCAGGAGTCTGGAAAAAGGAACCTGGCAGAGGTGTTAGAGCGATCTTAGCACTTACGGACAGTATTCATGATGAAAGCTTGACCATCTTCAGTGACTTATTGGATTTGTTCTGTATGTAAATTGGAGTGGGTGGAGCTGTAAGTGGGTTATAGTGAGAATGTATTGTTTGATTGTTTTCTTTGTAGGTGTTTATTTTTGCCATAGTAATCTGCTATGGTTTAACCGATTGTCAACTGGACCGATAAAGGTAAGCGGGATATGTTCTGACCAGTGGCGTGCGGCGGAGGACGTGTCAGGGTTCTGCAGTAGCCCTGGATCATTTGTGTTGTTTTCCCCTCTTCTCCCACTAGGGGAGGTGGTTGGGGCCCAGGTATCCGCTGGGACCACTCACACCTGTGAGTGACCCCAGTCAGGCAGATTACTTGAGTCTCTGGCACCTGTCTCACAGCATCAGCATTTTCTTGGTTGCATATTCTGGAATTTTCAGGCAGGGAGAAGGTTTTGAGGTTCATGCAAGATAACGGGTAAAGTGCGTTCCCACGGAGCAACGCAGCAGCGTGTCCGACGTGCATGGCCAGATACTTTTTTTGACAAAGAGGGAAGCTCCGGTCACTTTCAGACGGAAATCGCTATCGGCCGGGCAGGTGAGGCAGAAGGCATCAGTTAATTTCTGACATCCACCGTGTTTAGCATCAGCCTCTCGCTAAACAGAATATCCGCGTGAATGGAGGCCAGCAGGTGCATCTCTCGGGAACTGGCCGTAAAGGTGGCTGTCTTGTTTAGCGTTGTTGATGACTACAGAGTTGATGGAACCGGGCGTGTCTCTGTAAAATAACTGGATCATTAGCGCCTCCCTGAGTAGTTGAGCAGTGTCTCGGTCATGGCTCTGTAAGGATGCGTAGCGCTGGCCTGCGAGATGAGCCTGTCTCCCAGGATAACATTGCATTGGCTGAAGATGGTGTTTGCTGGGTAATTAATAAGTCCTACGGACGCGTTAAGGGCGATGTCCATCCCATCCGCGTTGGTGATTTTAACTCGCAGGTGAAGCAGCGTGTCGTTTAAATCTATATATTTTTCCCCCTTGCCTGGAACATAAAATTCAATCGGGCCATAAGGCCACTTCCCAGGAACCCAGCAGATTGATATGCTGCGGGAGGTCCACTGTGTGATGCGAGCTCTTGTTGTTTTTAAACATGTTCATGCTCGCGTTGGAAGGTAAAATAACATCAAACCCCTCGCTGGAGTCAGGATCAATTGTCTTTGGGTGAATATAATGTTTTGAAGTTCCTCAGCGGGGGGTTGTCTCCCTTTATGACGTGTCACAGACTTCTGCGTTCAGCGGCGCGATGCACGATGGAAAGTTGAGTTTCTAAAGCACTTCGGGGGCAGTTGTAATAATAATAATATTAATAATAAAAAAACGTTTTTTGTTTTTTGTTTTTTTTTAACGCGGGGGCAACTCGTCCATGAAGGTCTGTTTGTATCTCTTGTCAAAAACACCTCTTATTTTGGAAATTCTGACCGCGTCCCCCACCGCGAATTTGGATTTGCACCCACGAACGCGTTTGCTACCATACAGGTTTCTGCAGACAAAAAGTTAAAAAATAAATAAATAAATCCCGTAAATCAGCAGGTTTCTGAAAAATGATCACTACCAACAGCTCATTGGTCAGTCTCTAAACTGGGCAGGGCTATGGTGAGCATTGGTCTCTGCATCTATAAAAAAGGCCCTCCAGCAAGTGTGAGACTGTTTCTGCCAGGACTGACTTGGGTGAGTAGGATTAGCTCAAATCTACTTTTGATCTTAGCAGCAGAAATATTTATCACTTTTAACAACAGGTCCACAGACACTGAGACCACCTTTACTCTCAGTACAATAAAAGTTTACATGGGCTTTGTATACATACGTGATTTGCATCACATGTTTTCTGTATTGTGCTTACGTGCCAACTAGTTTCCGTCCACTTTATCACCTGATGGAAAATCCACAAACTGTTCAAAGTTTTATTGTAGTAAACTTTGCTCTCACTGATAACAGCTTTATGTTATAGGTGCATGTGAACATGGTTAAGTTATTATTTATTCATAGCTGGAGACAGTGTACATGTTTGAGAGATCATTCTCTTTATTCAAAATGTCTCTTGTGTTTTCTTTGCCACTAAAATTATTGCATTGTGTTTAAGGCTCATCATGGCTGATTCTTCAGACATTGTAGAAATAAAAGAAGCTCTGCGAAATAACAATCAAGCTTTAGCTGCTGCCAAAATCAAAGAGCTTCTGGACAACCCATCAAATGCCACTCTTAATATTGGCATCACCGGAGAGTCAGGCTCTGGAAAATCATCCTTTGTGAATGCCTTCAGAGGTGTCGACCACAAAGATGAGAAGGAAGCTGCTCCTGTAGGTGTTGTAGAAACCACTGTGGATGTTAAAGAATATCCCCATCCAGACTATCCAAATGTTAGCCTCTGGGATCTTCCTGGTATTGGTACCACCAAGTTTCCAGCTGATGAGTACCTGAAGCTTGTTGGATTTGAGAAGTTTGATTTCTTCATCATAATCTCTGATACTTGCTTTAGAAAAAATGATGTAAAGCTTGCAAAAGAGATCCAGAAGATGGGAAAAAAGTTCTACTTCGTACGCTCCAAAGTTGACAACGACCTGCTGAATGCACAAAGGAGTCAGAGAGACTTTGATCCAGAGAAGACTCTTTCACGTATTCGTGATAACTGCAAAAAAGGTAGATAAATCCTAAATATTGTAAATGTCTGTGTGTGTTTACATGTAATGCTAATATTATTGTCATTCTGTGGGACTCAGGGCTTCTCAACGCAGGTGTGCAGGCTCAGGTTTTTGTGCTGTCCAACTTTGAGCTTCAGCGCTACGACTTCCATCTCCTACATGAGACCCTGGAGAGAGAACTTCCAGAGCATAAAAGGAATGTCCTGTTGGTTGCCATGCCTAACATCAGCCTGGAGATCATTGAGAAGAAGAAAGAGGCCTTCAAATCAAAAATACCTCTCTGGGCTTTTGTGTCAGCAGCAGGTGCAGTGGTACCAGTTCCTGGACTCTCTGTTGCTGTTGATCTTAGTCTGATAGTTGGTCTTGTACAACAGTACAAAACTAGTTTTGGTCTGGACACACCTTCACTGCAGCGACTTGCTGACACCACAGGTGTTCAACTGACTGATCTAACCTCGGTCATCCGATCACCACTGAGTTTAGACAATATAAATGCTCAACTTATTACGCAAACTCTAAATCAAACAGCAAGTGTTGCTGGTTTAATGGCAGCAGAGGAAGGTCTGAGATTTTTTCCAATATTTGGAACAATGATAGCAGGGAGTCTTTCTTGTGCAGTTATTTATAAAGCTCTGTCAGATTTCCTTGAGATGCTAACTGACGATGCTCAGTATGTGTTTGAAAAGGCTCTCCGCTGCATGAACTCCTCAGTGTGAAACATAGTCAAGGTAAAGTTCAGTTTTGTACTTCAGGTTACATAGTTAAAACTCCAAATAAATATTAGAAACAACTCTCCAGAATAAGTAAGAAAATAGATAGAATAGGAAGAATAGAATAGAAAGAGGAATAAAATATACACTATGACAAACTCTATATCTGTGACATTTTGAGAGATTATAGTAAAATAATTTTCTTGCCCCCATACTAGGATCTTAAAATTCCATCACAAATAGACTGTGAGAATGTTTTGTGTTCTGGTGTTGTTCCATGACCCCTGGTATGTGATTCACCGGGTCAGTGGGGCGCTGTGTGGTCGAGCAATCGGAGACGGGATGTCTGTTACTCCAACAGAAGTCAAAGAGTGCGAATGTTGCAGCCCACACGTCTGACAGACTGTACTGTTTACTGTTCCCACAGAAAAAAAATAATTCATGTTGCACAAAGACCATCGCGTCATTCCTGCACGTGTAACACAGGAGCCCTGGACGACCTCTGGCCAACAAGCCTGACATCCCAGCAGAGATATGGAGGAGACGGAGAGGCTGTTGGGCAGGCGTCGAGCGCCGGAAGAGGGCACGCCGGTATAAACCATGTTTACTAGCGATTGTCATGGGAATCGTCTGCTCTCTCTGTCACTGGAGTCATGAGAATTATTTTATAATTACACAAATGTACTCCGTGTTTGTCACCTGTATCCTCAGCTGGAACCAAACTGTCCGGTCAGGTAATAAAGTTTCTTTTCGTTTTTCTTTTGGAGGAACTCCGGAAATGCACCTGAACCTACAAACTCTGTTGGCGCCCAAACGCTGCTTCTTCATTTCATTCATCGTGAGAGGAGTTTTTGTGGTGAGAGGACCAACAGTGTGCCATTGTGATTTTTTTTTAGTTGTTGTTCTTGCCAGACAAATAAAGTTGTGTCCGGGGATCAGCTGGAGTCGCTGTGTGTTGAAGCAACACAACGCAAAGAAACACACCAGTTACATCTGTCCAACAAGATGGACGAGCTGACGCGGCTGCAGCAGGAGGACCGAGAGTGCAGCATCATGTGCTTTGCTGAGTCATGGCGTCACACAGACATTCCTGACAGGGTGGTTTCTTTAAACGGCTTCACACTCCTGCGGGCGGACCAAAGGACGTCAGAGAGTAGAAAGAAAAAGGGAGGAGGGCTAACGGTGTATATTAGCAACAGGTGGTTCAGGCCACATCACCGTCAAGAAGCAGCTGCGTAACATCGAGCTATTAGCAGCCAGCATGAGGCCTTACTAGCTGCCCCGTAAGCTAGCTGTGTACATCCCCCCCTCTGCAGACGCTGTGGCTGCAGCGGAGCAGATTCAGGTCACCATGTCTTGGCTGCAGACGAAGCACCCACAAGCCCTCATCCTCATCTCAGGTGACTTCAACCACGCCTCGCTCTCTGCCACTCTGCCCAGTTTCAAACAAAACACCCGCTGCCCCCGCGACACCACAGGGGATAAAGTGGGTAGGAAGATCCGCTGCCACACCTGGGACAATAAAACCCTGGACTTGCTGTATGCAAATTTCAACAGTGTGTACAGCTCCACCCTCCTCACTCCCTTGGCCACTCCGATCACAACCTCGTCCATCTGCTCCCTCGGTAGAAGGAGCCTCCACAGAAGAAGACGGTCAAACTCTGGACTGAGGAGGCCAAGGAGCAGCTGAGGGACTGTTTCCACGCCGCAGACTGAGATGCTCTCTGCAGACCACACAGGGAGGACATCGACGGTGTAACAGGCTGCATCACTGACTATGTCAACTTCTGCATGGAGAGCACCGTACACACTTAGATGGTACGGTGCTTCTCCAACAACAAGCTCTGGGTGACCTCAGACCTGGCCTTCAGCTCCTCAGCCGTCGACGCGGCCGGCCTGGCCTTCGGCTCCTCCGTTTCTTCTGTTAATGTCACCCTTGGTCAGTGGAGTCAAAGAAAAGGGGGAGGGAATCTAAATATCAATCAATGGGATCTACAAATTCTGGATCTTTCTGCATCTACACAAAAAAAAGGGGATTCCAATTTCCAGGATTTGTAAACAGGTTTGTGATGGTAATGGTGTTATAGCAAAAGAAAGACTCCAACCACAAGAAGACACTGATACGGATTCAGAACAACTGGTGTATTTACCATATTCACTAAACACTTGACTGAAAAATAAAAGAAGATGATTTTACAATATGAATAGAACTAAGAACAACGTGAACAAGAAAATGAGAAAACAGTCTTATCAAATAAATCTCTGTGATTATTTACAGTATTTATCCAAAGTCTCTCTTAGTGGGGTTGTGCAGTTATTATAACTGTTCAGTTCAATTAGTGCACATGAAGTTTGTGAGGTTGTGGTGGCCGACAAAAAAAATATATTAAAAAAAGAAAAGAGGTCTGAGATCTCAGATAGGAAAGGGGAAAAAAAATGCAAATCTTCCAGAGAAAAGTGGGAAATCCTGGTTGGGTTTCCGACCAGCCTCCTGGGAGCCAGGTAGCTGTAAGGTCCAGAACCCTCCGGTGGGTGTTCTTCTGGGAATCCAGCTCACGGATGTTCATCTTTCAAAGTTTTTCTGTCACAAAAACCAGCCTGCACGAACCATGCAGAGCCATTATTCATTTTCCTACATGCATTTCTTAAATACGATGTACCTGTAGCAAACACGTGTAGCTGCGTTAGCTTAGCTCTCGTTTCTCTTAGCTTTTAGTTCAGCTAGACCCCAGTTGGGTAATAACCACTTTATTATACAATATACAGATGTACATACATATAAATCATATCCTATCACATCACATCATATCTGATCATCATAACCTGACTGGTTCCTATTTTTATTTTAAAGTGCACGTTAATTCACACAATCGGTGTATACGTTCCAGAACCATCCTTTGCTAAATGCACATGTTTAGCACTCACCAGGATATTCTTCATTCCTGTGACCTAGGTCATCCCAAAATATGGCCATGTGACTGAGGGTAAATCTTTCTTTTCACTTTATAATTTAACTTTTAGAAAAGAAAAAGGAAAGGAAAGTTTCCCTTCGGCTTGCAACCGGAGCTGCCGCAGGCAAGCACTGCGGTGCGTCCACAGTGACTGGGAAAAACAATACTCAACAGAAAGAATCACATTACTCTGAAAAATTCAACGAAATACGCATTTCCGCTCCAAAGTAACCCTGGGTTACATTAACTAAACAGAGAAGCCCCCCTTCCTTGCCTCGTGCGCTGCTTTTAGCTCTTAATTCTTCTGGTTCTTCCCGCACAGGGTTGTTTCAGCAAAGCTGTGATACATTTTCACTCTTTGCATGCAAAACACTTGAAACATATAATGGGATAAAATACAAACATCATTATTTTTCCAACACTGAGCAACTTAACTCTGCAAACCAATTAAGCAAATGAAATGAATCAATGATGAGCTCATTGTTTGAGTCAACGTCTAGCAATAAAATGAAGAATCCATGTTTCACAGGCTGATGTTGGGTTTGCAGCATGCAGCTTTTCCATCCTGTTTTTATTGTTTACCTGCATAGATTTTAGAACTACTGCAGAAGTCAATACTGAGGGACCCACACAGTCTGGGGAATGTGTCAATACACTCCGAAAGGTGTCATCATCTCCATCACTAACACACAGCTGAGCTCACCACAGCATGGCTCCATTAGCCCACACACACAGAATACATATGCAACGCACAATACACGGCAGCAGCTGTTCTTGCTCACATTAGATGTTATCTCGCTAGCTGCCGACACCAATATGATGCCATTTCAAATTCAGTATGGTGTTAATGGTTTTTCTAGAGATGAAGGTATTTTTACTCAAGATGGCGCCGCGCGAGTTGCAGCCAGTTCCAGCAGCTCGTCTCCACGCAAACTTTTTCTTTCTTTCTACCGTACTTTTTTACCTCATTTTCTTTCTTCTGTCCGGTTGTGCCGGCGTCTTGAACTCCTGTGCAGCCAGAAGTCCAAAACTCGGCACTGCTGCATTGATTTTTCACCCTGTTTTTTCAGACTTTTCGAGAATGCAATGGGGGACCCGTTTAGTCATGGCTTTGTTTACTCCCGCGATCAGCTGCTAGCGCTCAGGCGCCCCGGACTAGCTCTCGCCGACAAGCTCGACATCCCAGCGGAGATCCGGAGGAGACGGAGAGGCTGTCAGGGTGGCGTCAAACGCCGGGAGAGAGCACGCCGGTACAAACCATGTGTACCGGCAGTCGTTATGGGAAATGTCCGCTCGCTGTCTAACAAGATGGACGAGCTGACGGCGCTGACGCGGCTGCAGCGGGAGTATCGGGAGTGCAGCATTATGTGCTTCACGGAGACGTGGCTACACACGGACATTCCCGACAGTGAGGTCTCTTTAACCGGATTCACTCTCTCTGCGGGCGGACCGAAAGACGGCAGAGAGCGGTAAGAGGAAGGGAGGGGGTCTGGAGGTGTATCTAAACAATAGGTGGCGCAACCCAGGCCACAGCACCGTCAAGGAGCAGATCTGCACCAGGGACATCGAGCTGTTGGCAGTCAGCATGAGGCTTTACTACCTGCCCCGTGAGCTCAGTCACATGTTCATGCTAGCTGTGTACATCCCCCCCTCTGCGAGACGCTGCAGCAGCAGCAGAGCAGACTCAGGTCACGGTGTCCCGGCTGCAGACGAAGCACCCACAGGCCCTCATCCTCATCTCAGGTGACTTCAACCACGCCTCGCTCTCTGCCACTCTGCCCAACTTCAAACAATATGTCCGCTGCCACACAAGGGACAATAAAACACTGGACTTGCTGTATGCCTGCGATGGACTGGCGACCTGTCCAGGGTGGATCCCTGCCTTCGCCCTAAGAGAGCTGGAGATAGGCAGCAGCAGACCCCCGCGACACCACTGGGTATAAAGTGGGTAGGATGATGGATGGACTTGCTGTATGCAAACGTCATACAGCTCCACCCCCCCAGTAACTGAAGTACAAAACTGAACTTTACCTTGACTATGTTTCACACTGAGGAGTTCATGCAGCGGAGAGCCTTTTCAAACACATTCTGAGCATCTTCAGTTAGCATCTTGAGGAAATCTGACAGAGCGTTATAAGTAGCTGCATAAGAAAGAGTCCCTGCTATCATTGTTCCAAATATTGGAATAAATCTCAGACCTTCCTCTGCTGCCATTAAACCAGCAACACTTGCTAATTCACTTAGAGCTTTCACAATAAGTTCAGCATCTATTATGTTTAAACCCAGTGGTGATCGGATGACCGAGGTTAGATCAGTCAGTTGAACACCTGTGGTGTCAGCAAGTCGCTGCAGTGAAGGTCTGCCCAGACCAAAACCAGTTTTGTACTGTTGTACAAGACCAGCTATCAGACTAAGATCAACAGCAACAGAGAGTCCAGGAACTGGTACCAATGCACCTACTGAAGACACTAAAGCCCAGTAAGGTATTTTTGATTTGAAGGCCTCTTTCTTCTTCCCATTGATCTCCAGGCTGATGTTAGACATGGCAACCAACAGAACATCCCTCTGATGCTCTGGAAATTCTCTCTCCAGGGTCTCATATAGGAGATGGAAGTCGTAGCGCTGAAGCTCAAAGCTGGACAGCAGAAAAACCTGAGCCTGCAAACCTGCGTTGAGAAGCCCTGAGTCCCACAGAATGACAATAATATTAGCATTACATGTAAACACGCACAGACATTTACAATATTTAGGATTTATCTACCTCGTTTGCAGTTTTCACGAATAAGTGAAAGAGTCTTCTCTGGATCAAAGTCTCTCTGATATCTTTGTTCACTCTGCAGGTCGTTGTCAACCTTGGAGCGTACGAAGTAGAACTTTTTTCCCATCTTCTGGATCTCTTTTGCAAGCTTTACATCATTTTCTCTAAAGCGAGTCTCTGAGATTATGATGAAGAAATCAAACTTCTCAAATCCAACAAGCTTCAGGTACTCATCAGCTGGAAACTTGGTGGTACCAATACCAGGAAGATCCCAGAGGCTAACATTTGGATAGTTTGGATGGGGATATTCTTTAACTTCTGCAGTGGTTTCTACAACACCTACAGGAGCAGCTTTCTCATCTCTGTCGTCGACACCTCTGAAGGCATTCACAAAGGATGATTTTCCAGAGCCTGCCTCTCCGGTGATGCCAATATTAAGAGTGGTATTTGATGTGTTGTCCAGAAGCTCTTTGATTTTGGCAGCAGCTAAAGCTTGATTGTTATTTTGCAGAGCTTCTTTTATTTCTGCAAAGTCTGAAGAATCAGCCATGATGAGCCTGAAACACAATGCAAGAATTTTAGTTGCAAAGAAAACACAAGAGACATTTTGAATAAATATTTCTAATAGGTCAAAAGAATTACATATAAAACATGAACACTGTCCACAGCTATGAAGAATTAGTAACTTAACAATGTTCATATGCACACATGACAGATAGCTGTTATCAGTGAGAGCAAAGATTACTACAATAAAACTTTGCAGTTTGTGGATTTTCGTCAGGTGATAAAGTGGACGGAAACTAGTTGGCACGTAAGCAATACAGAAAACATGTGATGCAAATCACGTATGTATACAAAGCCCATGTAAACTTTGAATGTACTGAGATATATATTATAGATCTATCAATCTATATCTATAGATCGATAGATCTATATCTATAGATATGGATATATATCTATATCTATAGTTATGTCTATATCTATTTTTTAAATCCCAGCAGCACTATACAGGAATTCATGAGGAAATTAAATAGAAAATAAAAAGGAAAATCCCGTAAATTCTGGACTATAAGCCGCTACTTTTTTTCCACAGTTTAAACACAGCGGCTTATTCTTTTTTTTGTTTGTTTTGTGACGGCAAAACCATTTGCCAAGAAACAGTCGACCAATAAAATTGGTCAGTAGTTAAAAGCGGCAGTTGAGGAAGAAATTCAAGCTGCCGCACGTAACCTTAGCCTGAATGAATCAATGGTGAGAAGGTGGAGACGCCAGCATGAAGAACTGAG
This sequence comes from Tetraodon nigroviridis, assembly GCA_000180735.1. NCBI lineage: Eukaryota > Metazoa > Chordata > Actinopteri > Tetraodontiformes > Tetraodontidae > Tetraodon > Tetraodon nigroviridis. Next base: position 13,563 of record CAAE01000112.1, on the reverse strand, counting down.
CAAATGCTAAAAGACGGCAAAAGCTTCCAGAGGTAATGACAGCAGAGGCCCGAGCTTGAAAACTTTCTGGAGGACCGAGTTAACACAGAGAGCAGGTGGCTGAGGAAGATGAAGATGGTGATCAGTGACTTTTTTTGGTAGGATGCACCATGTGGTACATGTTATAAGTTATTAGGAAATACTGGAATACTGTTCATGCACTGTTGCGCAAAAAAGCATCAGCAACACATATTGTACAACGTAGTTGTGTGTTACCGATACAAACGTAGGCTATATTTCAGGGTAGCTGCGTCACAGGCACCGTTATAAACTAGCATGTGTAATATGCATGTACCGGTATGCAATATATTTGTTTATGTTACTAAGCAGATTAAATTAAAAAAAAAGTTAGAACGATATTACAGGTGAGGATTTTTTTTTTGTGTAAATATCTGAACAATCCTTAAGAAGAATAACATTGTCTTATTTGTTTAAATGTAACAAATGAACGTGAACTAGCTCATTTTTAGGACTGTTTAAGACTGCGGCCTAAAATCCGGTGCAGCTTATATAACTACAAAATAGATTTTCTTTCTAAACTCATAGCATCCGGCTTTTAATCAGGTGCAGTCCGGAATTTACGGTAATTAATAAAGAAAACTTATATTATATTATGTGGCAACCCAACAACGCCACGTTAGGACTTTCACCTCAGCAGTCATTTTCTACTTTCACAGCTCCTCCATTTTGTGTAATCGACCTGGCAGAGGTGCTTTTGGGAACCCAAACAAATACAAGCACCCAGCAGGCAAAAAGAAAACGGTTTTATTGATTATTCGGTTCACAACTAGAAATCACACTTTAATAATTCAGAAAACGGAGTTGGTTCATAAAAACACGACACAACTAGCAATTAGTAAAATAAGAGGAAGGCCCAACAACCGGTTAGTGGTTGAGAAAGGATCACGGTAGAGGCGACTGTTGTCAAAGAATAAAACACAACACAAGCTAAAGAAAACACACACAGA